>JAKFHT010002645.1:0-14376 GCA_023783455.1 Erythrocebus patas | reverse complement strand
AATTGGCAAAGGGATATTTGGAAGCCCATAGAGGGCTATGGTGAAAAGGAAATATCTTCCGTTCAAAACTGGAAAGAAGCTTGAGAAACTGCTCTGTGTTCTGTTAATTCATCTCACAGAGTTACATCTTTCCTTCAAGAAGCCTTTCGCTAAGGCTGTTCTTGTGAATTGGCAAAGGGATATTTGGAAGCCCATAGAGGGCTATGGTGAAAAAGGAAATATCTTCCGTTCAAAACTGGAAAGAAGCTTTCTGAGAAACTGCTCTGTGTTCTCTTAATTCATCTCACAGAGTTACATCTTTCCTTCAAGAAGCCTTTCACTAAGGCTGTTCTTGTGGAATTGGCAAACGGATATTTGGAAGCCCATAGAGGGCTATGGTGAAAAGGAAATATCTTCCGTTCAAAACTGGAAAGAAGCTTTCTGAGAAACTGCTCTGTGTTCTGTTAATTCATCTCACAGAGTTACATCTTTCCTTCAAGAAGCCTTTCGCTAAGGCTGTTCTTGTGGAATTGGCAAAGGATATTTGGAAGCCCATAGAGGGCTATGGTGAAAAAGGAAATATCTTCCGTTCAAAACTGGAAAGAAGCTTTCTGAGAAACTGCTCTGTGTTCTGTTAATTCATCTCACAGAGTTACATCTTTCCTTCAAGAAGCCTTCGCTAAGGCTGTTCTTGTGGAATTGGCAAAGGATATTTGGAAGCCCATAGAGGGCTATGGTGAAAAAGGAAATATCTTCCGTTCAAAACTGGAAAGAAGCTTTCTGAGAAACTGCTCTGTGTTCTGTTAATTCATCTCACAGAGTTACATCTTTCCTTCAAGAAGCCTTCGCTAAGGCTGTTCTTGTGGAATTGGCAAAGGATATTTGGAAGCCCATAGAGGCTATGGTGAAAAAGGAAATATCTTCCGTTCAAAACTGGAAAGAAGCTTTCTGAGAAACTGCTCTGTGTTCTGTTAATTCATCTCACAGAGTTACATCTTTCCTTCAAGAAGCCTTCGCTAAGGCTGTTCTTGTGGAATTGGCAAAGGATATTTGGAAGCCCATAGAGGCTATGGTGAAAAAGGAAATATCTTCCGTTCAAAACTGGAAAGAAGCTTGAGAAACTGCTCTGTGTTCTGTTAATTCATCTCACAGAGTTACATCTTTCCTTCAAGAAGCCTTTCGCTAAGGCTGTTCTTGTGGAATTGGCAAGGATATTTGGAAGCCCATAGAGGGCTATGGTGAAAAGGAAATATCTTCCGTTCAAAACTGGAAAAAGCTTTCTGAGAAACTGCTCTGTGTTCTGTTAATTCATCTCACAGAGTTACATCTTTCCTTCAAGAAGCCTTTCGCTAAGGCTGTTCTTGTGGAATTGGCAAAGGATATTTGGAAGCCCATAGAGGCTATGGTGAAAAGGAAATATCTTCCGCTTCAAAACTGGAAAGAAGCTTTCTGAGAAACTGCTCTGTGTTCTG
Organism: Erythrocebus patas; assembly: GCA_023783455.1. Lineage (NCBI taxonomy): Eukaryota > Metazoa > Chordata > Mammalia > Primates > Cercopithecidae > Erythrocebus > Erythrocebus patas. The sequence goes on along the minus strand of JAKFHT010002645.1, from coordinate 12,925 downwards.
TTTATTCACCGCAAAGAGTTACATCTTTCCTTCAAGAAGCCTTTCGCTAAGGCTGTTCTTGTGGAATTGGCAAGGATATTTGGAAGCCAATAGAGGGCTATGGTGAAAAGGAAATATCTTCCGCTCCAAACTGGAAAGAAGCTTTCTGAGAAACTGCTCTGTGTTCTGTTAATTCAACTCACAGAGTTACATCTTTCCTTCAAGAAGCCTTTCGCTAAGGCTGTTCTTGTGGAATTGGCAAACGGATATTTGGAAACCCATAGAGGGCTATGGTGAAAAAGGAAATATCTTCCGTTCAAAACTGGAAAGAAGCTTTCTGAGAAACTGCTCTGTGTTCTGTTAATTCATCTCACAGAGTTACATCTTTCCCTTCAAGAAGCCTTTCTCTAAGGCTGTTCTTGTGGAATTGGCAAAGGGATATTTGGAATCCCATAAAGAGCTATGGTGAAAAAGGAAATATCTTCCGTTCAGAACTGGAAAGAAGCTTTCTGAGAAACTGCTCTGTGTTCTGTTAATTCATCTCACAGAGTTACATCTTTCCCTTCAAGAAGCCTTTCGCTAAGGCTGTTCTTGTGGAATTGGCAAAGGGATATTTGGAAGCCCATAGAGGGCTATGGTGAAAAAGGAAATATCTTCCGTTCAAAACTGGAAAGAAGCTTTCTGAGAAACTGCTCTGTGTTCTGTTAATTCATCTCACAGAGTTACATCTTTCCCTTCAAGAAGACTTTCGCTAAGGTTGTTCTTGTGGGATTGGCAAAGGGATATTTGGAAGCCCATAGAGGGCTATGGAGAAAAAGGAAATATCTTCCGTTCAAAACTGGAAAGAAGCTTTCTGAGAATCTGCTCTATGTTCTGTTAATTCATCTCACAGAGTTACACCTTTCCCTTCAAGAAGCATTTCGCTAAGGCTGTTCTTGTGGAATTGGCAAAGGGATATTTGGAAGCCCATAGAGGGCTATGGTGAAAAAGGAAATATCTTCCGTTCAAAACTGGAAAGAAGCTTTCTGAGAAACTGCTCTGTGTTCTGTTTATTCATCTCACAGAGTTACATCTTCCTTCAAGAAGCCTTCGCTAAGGCTGTTCTTGTGGAATTGGCAAAGGATATTTGGAAGCCCATAGAGGGCTATGGTGAAAAGGAAATATCTTCCGCTCAAAACTGGAAAGAAGCTTGAGAAACTGCTCTGTGTTCTGTTAATTCATCTCACAGAGTTACATCTTTCCTTCAAGAAGCCTTTCGCTAAGGCTGTTCTTGTGGAATTGGCAAAGGATATTTGGAAGCCCATAGATGGCTATGGTGTAAAAGGAAATATCTTCCGTTCAAAACTGGAAAGAAGCTTGAGAAACTGCTCTGTGTTCTGTTAATTCATCTCACAGAGTTACATCTTTCCTTCAAGAAGCCTTTCGCTAAGACTGTTCTTGTGGAATTGGCAACGGATATTTGGAAGCCCATCGAGGGCTATGGTGAAAAGGAAATATCTTCCGCTCAAAACTGGAAAGAAGCTTGAGAAACTGCTCTGTGTACTGTTAATTCATCTCACAGAGTTACATCTTTCCTTCAAGAAGCCTTCGCTAAGGCTGTTCTTGTGAATTGGCAAAGGATATTTGGAAGCCCATAGAGGGCTATGGTGAAAAAGGAAATATCTTCCGCTCAAAACTGGAAAAAGCTTGAGAAACTGCTCTGTGTTCTGTTAATTCATCTCACAGAGTTACATCTTTCCTTCAAGAAGCCTTTCGCTAAGGCTGTTCTTGTGGAATTGGCAAAGGATATTTGGGAGCCCAAAGAGGGCTATGGTGAAAAAGGAAATATCTTCCGCTCAAACCTGGAAAGAAGCTTGAGAAACTGCTCTGTGTTCTGTTAATTCATCTCACAGAGTTACATCTTTCCTTCAAGAAGCCTTCCCTAAGGCTGTTCTTGTGGAATTGGCAAAGGATATTTGGAAGCCCATAGAGGGCTATGGTGAAAAAGGAAATATCTTCCGCTCAAAACTGGAAAGAAGCTTTCTGAGAAACTGCTCTGTGTTCTGTTAATTCATCTCACAGAGTTACATCTTTCCTTCAAGAAGCCTTTCGCTAAGGCTGTTCTTGTGGAATTGGCAAAGGATATTTGGAAGCCCATAGAGGGCTATGGTGAAAAAGGAAATATCTTCCGCTCAAAACTGGAAAGAAGCTTTCTGAGAAACTGTTCTGTGTTCTGTTAATTCATCTCACAGAGTTACATCTTTCCCTTCAAGAAGCCTTTCGCTAAGGCTGTTCTTGTGGAATTGGCAAAGGATATTTGGAAGCCCATAGAGGGCTATGGTGAAAAAGGAAATATCTTCCGCTCAAAACTGGAAAAAGCTTTCTGAGAAACTGCTCTGTGTTCTGTTAATTCATCTCACAGAGTTACATCTTTCCCTTCAAGAAGCCTTTCGCTAAGGCTGTTCTTGTGGAATTGGCAAAGGATATTTGGAAGCCCATAGAGGGCTATGGTGAAAAGGAAATATCTTCCGTTCAAAACTGGAAAGAAGCTTGAGAAACTGCTCTGTGTTCTGTTAATTCATCTCACAGAGTTACATCTTTCCCTTCAAGAAGCCTTTCGCTAAGGCTGTTCTTGTGGAATTGGCAAAGGATATTTGGAAGCCCATAGAGGGCTATGGTGAAAAGGAAATATCTTCCGCTCAAAACTGGAAAGAAGCTTGAGAAACTGCTCTGTGTTCTGTTAATTCATCTCACAGAGTTACATCTTTCCCTTCAAGAAGCCTTCGCTAAGGCTGTTCTTGTGGAATTGGCAAAGGATATTTGGAAGCCCATAGAGGGCTATGGAGAAAAGGAAATATCTTCCGCTCAAAACTGGAAAAAGCTTGAGAAAGTGCTCTGTGTTCTGTTAATTCATCTCACAGAGTTACATCTTTCCTTCAAGAAGCCTTCGCCAAGGCTGTTCTTGTGGAGTTGGCAAAGGATATTTGGAAGCCCATAGAGGGCTATGGTGAAAAGGAAATATCTTCCGCTCAAAACTGGAAAGAAGCTTGAGAAACTACGCTGTGTTCTGTTAATTCATCTCAACGAGTTACATCTTTCCTTCAAGAAGCCTTCGCTAAGGCTGTTTTTCTGGATATGGCAAAGGATATTTGGAAGCCCATAGAGGGCTATGGTGAAAAGGAAATATCTTCCGCTCAAAACTGGAAAGAAGCTTTCTGAGAAACTGCTCTGTGTTCTGTTAATTCATCTCACAGAGTTACATCTTTCCTTCAAGAAGCCTTTCGCTAAGGCTGTTCTTGTGGAACTGGCAAAGGATATTTGGAAGCCCATAGAGGGCTATGGTGAAAAGGAAATATCTTCCGCTTCAAAACTGGAAAGAAGCTTTCTGAGAAACTGCTCTGTGTTCAGTTAATTCATCTCACAGAGTTACATCTTTCCTTCAACAAGCCTTCGCTAAGGCTGTTCTTGTGGAATTGGCAAAGGATATTTGGAAGCCCATAGAGGGCTATGGTGGAAAAGGAAATATCTTCCGCTCAAAACTGGAAAGAAGCTTGAGAAACTGCTCTGTGTTCTGTTAATTCATCTCACAGAGTTACATCTTTCCTTCAAGAAGGCTTTCGCTAAGGCTGTTCTTGTGGAATTGGCAAGGATATTTGGAAGCCCATAGAGGGCTATGGTGAAAAGGAAATATCTTCCGCTCAAAACTGGAAAGAAGCTTTCTGAGAAACTGCTCTGTGTTCTGTTAATTCATCTCACAGAGTTACATCTTTCCTTCAAAGCCTTTCGCTAAGGCTGTTCTTGTGGAATTGGCAAAGGATATTTGGAAGCCCATAGAGGGCTATGGAGAAAAGGAAATATCTTCCGCTCAAAACTGGAAAGAAGCTTTCTGAGAAACTGCTCTGTGTTCTGTTAATTCATCTCACAGAGTTACATCTTTCCTTCAAGAAGCCTTTCGCTAAGGCTGTTCTTGTGGAATTGGCAAAGGATATTTGGAAACCCATAGAGGGCTATGGTGAAAAAGGAAATATCTTCCGCTCAAAACTGGAAAGAAGCTTGAGAAACTGCTCTGTGTTCTGTTAATTCATCTCACAGACTTACATCTTTCCTTCAAGAAGCCTTTCCTAAGGCTGTTCTTGTGGAATTGGCAAAGGATATTTGGAAGCCCATAGAGGGCTATGGTGAAAAAGGAAATATCTTCCGCTCAAAACTGGAAAGAAGCTTTCTGAGAAACTGCTCTGTGTTCTGTTAATTCATCTCACAGAGTTACATCTTTCCTTCAAGAAGCCTTTCACTAAGGCTGTTCTTGTGGAATTGGCAAACGGATATTTGGAAGCCCATAGAGGGCTATGGTGAAAAAGGAAATATCTTCCGATCAAAACTGGAAAGAAGCTTTCTGAGAAACTGCTCTGTGTTCTGTTAATTCATCTCACAGAGTTACATCTTTCCTTCAAGAAGCCTTTCGCTAAGGCTGTTCTTGTGGAATTGGCAAAGGATATTTGGAAGCCCATAGAGGGCTATGGTGAAAAAGGAAATATCTTCCGCTCAAAACTGGAAAGAAGCTTTCTGAGAAACTGCTCTGTGTTCTGTTAATTCATCTCACAGAGTTACATCTTTCCTTCAAGAAGCCTTTCGCTAAGGCTGTTCTTGTGGAATTGGCAAAGTGATATTTGGAAGCCCATAGAGGGCTATGGTGAAAAGGCAATATCTTCCGTTCAAAACTGGAAAAAGCTTGAGAAACTGCTCTGTGTTCTGTTAATTCATCTCACAGAGTTACATCTTTCCTTCAAAGCCTTTCGCTAAGGCTGTTCTTGTGGAATTGGCAAAGGGATATTTGGAAGCCCATAGAGGGCTATGGTGAAAAAGGAAATATCTTCCGTTCAAAACTGGAAAGAAGCTTTCTGAGAAAGTACGCTGTGTTCTGTTAATTCATCTCACCGAGTTACATCTTTCCTTCAAGAAGCCTTTCGCTAAGGCTGTTCTTGTGGATATGGCAAAGGGATATTTGGAAGCCCATAGAGGGCTATGTTGAAAAAGGAAATATCTTCCGTTCAAAACTGGAAAGAAGCTTTCTGAGAAACTGCTCTGTGTTCTGTTAATTCATCTCACAGAGTTACATCTTCCCCTTCAAGAAGCCTTTCGCTAAGGCTGTTCTTGTGGATCTGGCAAAGGGATATTTGGAAGCCCATAGAGGGCTATGGTGAAAAAGGAAATATCTTCCGTTCAAAACTGGAAAGAAGCTTTCTGAGAAACTGCTCTGTGTTCTGTTAATTCATCTCACAGAGTTAAATCTTTCCTTCAAGAAGCCTTTCGCTAAGGCTGTTCTTGTGGAATTGGCAAAGGATATTTGGAAGCCCATAGAGGGCTATGGTGAAAAGGAAATATCTTCCGCTCAAAACTGGAAAGAAGCTTGAGAAACTGCTCTGTGTTCTGTTAATTCATCTCACAGAGTTACATCTTTCCTTCAAGAAGCCTTTCGCTAAGGCTGTTCTTGTGGAATTGGCAAAGGATATTTGGAAGCCCATAGAGGGCTATGGAGAAAAGGAAATATCTTCCGCTCAAAACTGGAAAGAAGCTTGAGAAACTGCTCTGTGTTCTGTTAATTCATCTCACAGAGTTACATCTTTCCTTCAAGAAGCCTTTCGCTAAGGCTGTTCTTGTGGAATTGGCAAAGGATATTTGGAAGACCATAGAGGGCTATGGTGAAAAGGAAATATCTTCCGCTCAAAACTGGGAAGAAGCTTTCTGAGAAACTGCTCTGTGTTCTGTTAATTCATCTCACAGAGTTACATCTTTCCTTCAAGAAGCCTTCGCTAAGACTGTTCTTGTGGAATTGGCAAAGGATGTTTTGAAGCCCATAGAGGGCTATGTTGAAAAGGAAATATCTTCCGCTCAAAACTGGAAAGAAGCTTTCTGAGAAACTGCTCTGTGTTCTGTTAATTCATCTCACAGAGTTACATCTTTCCTTCAAGAAGCCTTTCGCTAAGGCTGTTCTTGTGGAGTTGGCAAAGGATATTTGGAAGCCCATAGAGGGCTATGGTGAAAAAGGAAATATCTTCCGTTCAAAACTGGAAAGAAGCTTGAGAAACTGCTCTGTGTTCTGTTGATTCATCTCACATTGTTACATCTTTCCTTCAAGCCTTTCGCTAAGGCTGTTCTTGTGGAATTGGCAAAGAGATATTTGGAAGCCAGTAGAGGGCTATGGTGAAAAAGGAAATATCTTCCGTTCAAAACTGGAAAGAAGCTTGAGAAACTGCTCTGTGTTCTGTTAATTCATCTCACAGAGTTACATCTTTCCTTCAAGAAGCCTTTCGCTAAGGCTGTTCTTGTGGAATTGGCAAAGGATATTTGGAAGCCCATAGAGGGCTATGGTGAAAAAGGAAATATCTTCCGCTCAAAACTGGAAAGAAGCTTTCTGAGAAACTGCTCTGTGTTCTGTTAATTCATCTCACAGAGTTACATCTTTCCTTCAAGAAGCCTTTCGCTAAGGCTGTTCTTGTGGAATTGGCAAAGGATATTTGGAAGCCCATAGAGGGCTATGGTGAAAAGGAAATATCTTCCGCTCAAAACTGGAAAGAAGCTTTCTGAGAAACTGCTCTGTGTTCTGTTAATTCATCTCACAGAGTTACATCTCTCCCTTCAAGAAGCCTTTCGCTAAGGCTGTTCTTGTGGAATTGGCAAAGGATATTTGGAAGCCCATAGAGGGCTATGGTGAAAAAGGAAATATCTTCCGCTCAAAACTGGAAAGAAGCTTGAGAAACTGCTGTGTTCTGTTAATTCATCTCACAGAGTTACATCTTTCCTTCAAGAAGCCTTTCGCTAAGGCTGTTCTTGTGGAATTGGCAAAGGATATTTGGAAGCCCATAGAGGGCTATGGTGAAAAGGAAATATCTTCCGCTCAAAACTGGAAAGAAGCTTTCTGAGAAACTGCTCTGTGTTCTGTTAATTCATCTCACAGAGTTACATCTTTCCTTCAAGAAGCCTTTCGCTAAGGCTGTTCTTGTGGAATTGGCAAAGGATATTTGGAAACCCATAGAGGGCTATGGTGAAAAGGAAATATCTTCCGCTCAAAACTGGAAAGAAGCTTGAGAAACTGCTCTGTGTTCTGTTAATTCATCTCACAGACTTACATCTTTCCTTCAAGAAGCCTTTCCCTAAGGCTGTTCTTGTGGAATTGGCAAAGGATATTTGGAAGCCCAAAGAGGGCTATGGTGAAAAGGAAATATCTTCCGCTCAAAACTGGAAAGAAGCTTTCTGAGAAACTGCTCTGTGTTCTGTTAATTTATCTCACAGAGTTACATCTTTCCTTCAAGAAGCCTTTCACTAAGGCTGTTCTTGTGGAATTGGCAAACGGATATTTGGAAGCCCATAGAGGGCTATGGTGAAAAAGGAAATATCTTCCGTTCAAAACTGGAAAGAAGCTTTCTGAGAAACTGCTCTGTGTTCTGTTAATTCATCTCACAGAGTTACATCTTTCCTTCAAGAAGCCTTTCGCTAAGGCTGTTCTTGTGGAATTGGCAAAGGATATTTGGAAGCCCATAGAGGGCTATGGTGAAAAAGGAAATATCTTCCGCTCAAAACTGGAAAGAAGCTTGAGAAACTGCTCTGTGTTCTGTTAATTCATCTCACAGAGTTACATCTTTCCTTCAAGAAGCCTTTCGCTAAGGCTGTTCTTGTGGAATTGGCAAAGGATATTTGGAAGCCCATAGAGGGCTATGGTGAAAAAGGCAATATCTTCCGTTCAAAACTGGAAAAAAGCTTTCTGAGAAACTGCTCTGTGTTCTGTTAATTCATCTCACAGAGTTACATCTTTCCCTTCAAGAAGCCTTTCGCTAAGGCTGTTCTTGTGGAATTGGCAAAGGGATATTTGGAAGCCCATAGAGGGCTATGGTGAAAAAGGAAATATCTTCCGTTCAAAACTGGAAAGAAGCTTTCTGAGAAACTGCTCTATGTTCTGTTAATTCATCTCACAGAGTTACATCTTTCCCTACAAGAAGCCTTTCCATAAGGCTGTTCTTGTGGAATTGGCAAAGGGATATTTGGAAGCCCATAGAGGGCTATGGAGAAAAAGGAAATATCTTCCGTTCAAAACTGGAAAAAAGCTTTCTGAGAAACTGCTCTGTGTTCTGTTAATTCATCTCACAGTGTTACATCTTTTCCTTCAAGAAGCCTTTCGCTAAGGCTGTTCTTGTGGAGTTGGCAAAGGGATATTTGGAAGCCCCTAGAGGGCTATGGTGAAAAAGGAAATATCTTCCGTTCAAAACTGGAAAGAAGCTTTCTGAGAAACTGCTCTGTGTTCTGTTAATTCATCTCACAGAGTTACATCTTTCCCTTCAAGAAGTTTTCGCTAAGGCTGTTCTTGTGGAACTGGCAAAGGGATATTTGGAAGCCCATAGAGGGCTATGGTGAAAAAGGAAATATCTTCCGTTCAAAACTGGAAAGAAGCTTTCTGAGAAACTGCTCTGTGTTCAGTTAATTCATCTCACAGAGTTAAATCTTTCCCTTCAAGAAGCCTTTCGCTAAGGCTGTTCTTGTGGAATTGGCAAGGATATTTGGAAGCCCATAGAGGGCTATGGTGAAAAGGAAATATCTTCCGCTTCAAAACTGGAAAGAAGCTTTCTGAGAAACTGCTCTGTGTTCTGTTAATTCATCTCACAGAGTTACATCTTTCCCTTCAAGAAGCCTTTCGCTAAGGCTGTTCTTGTGGATCTGGCAAAGGATATTTGGAAGCCCATAGAGGGCTATGGTGAAAAGGAAATATCTTCCGCTCAAAACTGGAAAGAAGCTTGAGAAACTGCTCTGTGTTCTGTTAATTCATCTCACAGAGTTACATCTTTCCCTTCAAGAAGCCTTTCGCTAAGGCTGTTCTTGTGGAATTGGCAAAGGATATTTGGAAGCCCATAGAGGGCTATGGAGAAAAGGAAATATCTTCCGCTCAAAACTGGAAAGAAGCTTTTGAGAAACTGCTCTGTGTTCTGTTAATTCATCTCACAGAGTTACATCTTTCCCTTCAAGAAGCCTTTCGCTAAGGCTGTTCTTGTGGAATTGGCAAAGGATATTTGGAAGCCCATAGAGGGCTATGGTGAAAAGGAAATATCTTCCGCTCAAAACTGGAAAGAAGCTTTCTGAGAAACTGCTCTGTGTTCTGTTAATTCATCTCACAGAGTTACATCTTTCCTTCAAGAAGCCTTTCGCTAAGGCTGTTCTTGTGGATCTGGCAAAGGATATTTGGAAGCCCATAGAGGGCTATGGTGAAAAAGGAAATATCTTCCGCTCAAAACTGGAAAGAAGCTTTGAGAAACTGCTCTGTGTTCTGTTAATTCATCTCACAGAGTTACATCTTTCCTTCAAGAAGCCTTTCGCTAAGGCTGTTCTTGTGGAATTGGCAAAGGATATTTGGAAGCCCATAGAGGGCTATGGAGAAAAGGAAATATCTTCCGCTCAAAACTGGAAAGAAGCTTTTGAGAAACTGCTCTGTGTTCTGTTAATTCATCTCACAGAGTTACATCTTTCCTTCAAGAAGCCTTCGCTAAGGCTGTTCTTGTGGAATTGGCAAAGGGATATTTGGAAGCCCATAGAGGGCTATGGTGAAAAAGGAAATATCTTCCGTTCAAAACTGGAAAGAAGCTTTCTGAGAAACTGCTCTGTGTTCTGTTAATTCATCTCACAGAGTTACATCTTTCCCTTCAAGAAGCCTTTCGCTAAGGCTGTTCTTGTGGAATTGGCAAAGGGATATTTGGAAGCCCATAGAGGGCTATTGTGAAAAAGGAAATATTTTCCGTTCAAAACTGGAAAGAAGCTTTCTGAGAAACTGCTCTGTGTTCTCTTAATTCATCTCACAGAGTTACATCTTTCCCTTCAAGAAGCCTTTCACTAAGGCTGTTCTTGTGGAATTGGCAAACGGATATTTGGAAGCCCTTAGAGGGCTATGGTGAAAAAGGAAATATCTTCCGTTCAAAACTGGAAAGGAGCTTGCTGAGAAACTGCTCTGTGTTCTGTTAATTCATCTCACAGAGTTACATCTCTCCCTTCAAGAAGCCTTTCCCTAAGGCTGTTCTTGTGGAATTGACAAAGGGATATTTGGAAGCCCATAGAGGGCTATGGTGAAAAAGGAAATATCTTCCGTTCAAAACTGGAAAAAAGCTTTCTGAGAAACTGCTGTGTTCTGTTAATTCATCTCACAGAGTTACATCTTTCCCTTCAAGAAGCCTTTCGCTAAGGCTGTTCTTGTGGAATTGGCAAAGGGATATTTGGAAGCCCATAGAGGGCTATGGTGAAAAAGGAAATATCTTCCGTTCAAAACTGGAAAAAAGCTTTCTGAGAAACTGCTCTGTGTTCTCTTAATTCATCTCACATTGTTACATCTTTCCCTTCAAGAAGCCTTTCGCTAAGGCTGTTCTTGTGGAATTGGCAAAGGGATATTTGGAAGCCCATAGAGGGCTATGGTGAAAAAGGAAATATCTTCCGTTCAAAACTGGAAAAAAGCTTTCTGAGAAACTGCTCTATGTTCTGTTAATTCATCTCACAGCGTTACATCTTTCCCTACAAGAAGCCTTTCCCTAAGGCTGTTCTTGTGGAATTGGCAAAGGGATATTTGGAAGCCCATAGAGGGCTATGGAGAAAAAGGAAATATCTTCCGTTCAAAACTGGAAAAAAGCTTTCTGAGAAAGTGCTCTGTGTTCTGTTAATTCATCTCACAGAGTTACATCTTTTCCTTCAAGAAGCCTTTCGCTAAGGCTGTTCTTGTGGAGTTGGCAAAGGGATATTTGGAAGCCCATAGAGGGCTATGGTGAAAAAGGAAATATCTTCCGTTCAAAACTGGAAAGAAGCTTTCTGAGAAAGTACGCTGTGTTCTGTTAATTCATCTCACCGAGTTACATCTTTCCTTCAAGATGCCTTTCGCTAAGGCTGTTCTTGTGGATATGGCAAAGGGATATTTGGAAGCCCATAGAGGGCTATGTTGAAAAAGGAAATATCTTCCGTTCAAAACTGGAAAGAAGCTTTCTGAGAAACTGCTCTGTGTTCTGTTAATTCATCTCACAGAGTTACATCTTTCCCTTCAAGAAGCCTTTCGCTAAGGCTGTTCTTGTGGAATTGGCAAAGGGATATTTGGAAGCCCATAGAGGGCTATGGTGAAAAAGGAAATATCTTCCGTTCAAAACTGGAAAGAAGCTTTCTGAGAAACTGCTCTGTGTTCAGTTAATTCATCTCACAGAGTTAAATCTTTCCCTTCAAGAAGCCTTTCGCTAAGGCTGTTCTTGTGGAATTGGCAAAGGGATATTTGGAAGCCCATAGAGGGCTATGGTGAAAAAGGAAATATCTTCCGTTCAAAACTGGAAAGAAGCTTTCTGAGAAACTGCTCTGTGTTCTGTTAATACATCTCACAGAGTTACATCTTTCCTTTCAAGAAGCCTTTCGCTAAGGCTGTTCTTGTGGATCTGGCAAAGGGATATTTGGAAGCCCATAGAGGGCTATGGTGAAAAAGGAAATATCTTCCGTTCAAAACTGGAAAGAAGCTTTCTGAGAAACTGCTCTGTGTTCTGTTTTATTCATCTCACAGAGTTACATCTTTCCCTTCAAGAAGCCTTTCGCTAAGGCTGTTCTTGTGGAATTGGCAAAGGGATATTTGGAAGCCCATAGAGGGCTATGGAGAAAAAGGAAATATCTTCCGTTCAAAACTGGAAAGAAGCTTGAGAAACTGCTCTGTGTTCTGTTAATTCATCTCACAGAGTTACATCTTTCCCTTGAAGAAGCCTTTCGCTAAGGCTGTTCTTGTGGAGTTGGCAAAGGATATTTGGAAGCCCATAGAGGGCTATGGTGAAAAAGGAAATATCTTCCGCTCAAAACTGGAAAGAAGCTTTCTGAGAAACTGCTCTGTGTTCTGTTGATTCATCTCACATTGTTACATCTTTCCTTCAAGAAGCCTTTCGCTAAGGCTGTTCTTGTGGAATTGGCAAAGGATATTTGGAAGCCCATAGAGGGCTATGGTGAAAAGGAAATATCTTCCGTTCAAAACTGGAAAGAAGCTTGAGAAACTGCTCTGTGTTCAGTTAATTCATCTCACAGAGTTAAATCTTTCCTTCAAGAAGCCTTTCGCTAAGGCTGTTCTTGTGGATCTGGCAAAGGATATTTGGAAGCCCATAGAGGGCTATGGAGAAAAGGAAATATCTTCCGCTCAAAACTGGAAAGAAGCTTGAGAAACTGCTCTGTGTTCTGTTTTATTCATCTCACAGAGTTACATCTTTCCTTCAAGAAGCCTTTCGCTAAGGCTGTTCTTGTGGAATTGGCAAAGGATATTTGGAAGCCCATAGAGGGCTATGGAGAAAAGGAAATATCTTCCGCTCAAAACTGGAAAGAAGCTTGAGAAACTGCTCTGTGTTCTGTTAATTCATCTCACAGAGTTACATCTTTCCCTTGAAGAAGCCTTTCGCTAAGGCTGTTCTTGTGGAATTGGCAAAGGATATTTGGAAGCCCATAGAGGGCTATGGTGAAAAAGGAAATATCTTCCGCTCAAAACTGGAAAGAAGCTTGAGAAACTGCTCTGTGTTCTGTTAATTCATCTCACAGAGTTACATCTTTCCTTTAAGAAGCCTTTCGCTAATACTGTTCTTGTGGAATTGGCAAAGGATATTTGGAAGCCCATAGAGGGCTAGGTTGAAAAAGGAAATATCTTCCGCTCAAAACTGGAAAGAAGCTTGAGAAACTGCTCTGTGTTCTGTTAATTCATCTCACAGACTTACATCTTTCCTTCAAGAAGCCTTTCGCTAAGGCTGTTCTTGTGGAGTTGGCAAAGGATATTTGGAAGCCCATAGAGGGCTATGGTGAAAAGGAAATATCTTCCGCTCAAAACTGGAAAGAAGCTTTCTGAGAAACTGCTCTGTGTTCTGTTGATTCATCTCACATTGTTACATCTTTCCTTCAAGAAGCCTTTCGCTAAGGCTGTTCTTGTGGAATTGGCAAAGGATATTTG
>JAKFHT010002644.1:0-14389 GCA_023783455.1 Erythrocebus patas | reverse complement strand
TCGCTAAGACTGTTCTTGTGGAATTGGCAAAGTGATATTTGGAAGCCCATAGAGGGCTATGGTGAAAAGGAAATATCTTCGGTTAAAAACTGGAAAGAAGCTTGAGAAACTGCTTTGTGTTCTGTTAATTCATCTCACAGAGTTACAGCTTTCCTCAAGAAGCCTTTCTCTAAGACTGTTCTTGTGGAATTGGCAAAGTGATATTTGGAAGCCCAGAGGGCTATGGTGAAAAGGAAATATCTTCCATTAAAAACTGGAAAGAAGCTTTCTGAGAAACTGCTTTGTGTTCTGTTAATTCATCTCACAGAGTTACAGCTTTCCTCAAGAAGCCTTTCGCTAAGACTGTTCTTGTGGAATTGGCAAAGTGATATTTGGAAGCCCATAGGGCTATGGTGAAAAGGAAATATCTTCCGTTAAAAACTGGAAAGAAGCTTTCTGAGAAACTGCTTTGTGTTCTGTTAATTCATCTCACAGAGTTACAGCTTTCCCTTCAAGAAGCCTTTCGCTAAGGCTGTTCTTGTGGAATTGGCAAAGTGATATTTGGAAGCCCATAGAGGGCTATGGTGAAAAAGGAAATATCTTCCGTTAAAAACTGGAAAGAAGCTTTCTGAGAAACTGCTTTGTGTTCTGATAATTCATCTCACAGAGTTACATCTTTCCCTTCAAGAAGCCTTTCGCTAAGTCTGTTCTTGTGGAATTGGCAAAGTGATATTTGGAAGCCCAGAGGGCTATGGTGAAAAGGAAATACCTTCCTTTAAAAACTGGAAAGAAGCTTTCTGAGAAACTGGTTTGTGTTTTGATAATTCATCTCACAGAGTTACATCTTTCCCTTCAATAAGCCTTTCGCTAAGGCTGTTCTTGTGGAATTGGCAAAAGTGATATTTGGAAGCCCATAGAGGGCTATGGTGAAAAGGAAATATCTTCGGTTAAAAACTGGAAAGAAGCTTTCTGAGAAACTGCTTTGTGTTCTGTTAATTCATCTCACAGAGTTACATCTTTCCCTCAAGAAGCCTTTCGCTAATGCTGTTCTTGTGGAATTGGCAAAGTGATATTTGGAAGCCCATAGAGGGCTATGGTGAAAAGGAAATATCTTCCATTAAAAACTGGAAGAAGCTTTCTGAGAAACTGCTTTGTGTTCTGTTAATTCATCTCACAGAGTTACAGCTTTCCCTCAAGAAGTCTTTCTCTAAGACTGTTCTTGTGGAATTGGCAAAGTGATATTTGGAAGCCCATAGAGGGCAATGGTGAAAAAGGAAATATCTTCCGTTAAAAACTGGAAAGAAGCTTTCTGAGAAACTGCTTTGTGTTCTGTTAATTCATCTCACAGAGTTACATCTTTCCCTTCAAGAAGCCTTTCGCTAATGCTGTTCTTGTGGAATTGGCAAAGTGATATTTGGAAGCCCTTAGAGGGCTATGGCGAAAAAGGAAATATCTTCCGTTAAAAACTGGAAAGAAGCTTTCTGAGAAACTGCTTTGTGTTCTGTTAATTCATCTCACAGAGTTACAGCTTTCCCCTCAAGAAGCCTTTCTCTAAGACTGTTCTTGTGGAATTGGCAAAGTGATATTTGGAAGCCCATAGAGGGCTATGGTGAAAAAGGAAATATCTTCCGTTAAAAACTGGAAAGAAGCTTTCTGAGAAACTGCTTTGTGTTCTGTAATTCATCTCACAGAGTTACATCTTTCCCTTGAAGAAGCCTTTCGCTAAGGCTGTTCTTGTGGAATTGGCAAAGTGATATTTGGAAGCCCATAGAGGGCTATGGTGAAAAAGGAAATATCTTCCATTAAAAACTGGAAAGAAGCTTTCTGAGAAACTGCTTTGTGTTCTGATAATTCATCTCACAGAGTTACATCTTTCCCTTCAAGAAGCCTGTCGCTAAGTCTGTTCTTGTGGAATTGGCAAAGTGATATTTGGAAGCCCATAGAGGGCTATGGTGAAAAGGAAATATCTTCCGTTAAAAACTGGAAAGAAGCTTTCTGAGAAACTGCTTTGTGTTCTGTTAATTCATCTCACAGAGTTACAGCTTTCCTTCAAGAAGCCTTTCGCTAAGGCTGTTCTTGTGGAATTGGCAAAGTGATATTTGGAAGCCCGTAGAGGCTATGGTGAAAAAGGAAATATCTTCCTTAAAAACTGGAAAGAAGCTGTCTGAGAAACTGCTTTGTGTTCTGTTAATTCATCTCACAGAGTTACATCTTTCCCTTCAAGAAGCCTGTCGCTAAGTCTGTTCTTGTGGAATTGGCAAAGTGATATTTGGAAGCCCATAGAGGGCTATGGTGAAAAAGGAAATATCTTCCGTTAAAAACTGGAAAGAAGCTTTCTGAGAAACTGCTTTGTGTTCTCTTAATTCATCTCACAGAGTTACAGCTTTCCCTTCAAGAAGCCTTTCGCGAAGGCTGTTCTTGTGCAATTGGCAAAGTGATATTTGGAAGCCCATAGAGGGATATGGTGAAAAAGGAAATATCTTCCTTTAAAAACTGGAAAGAAGCTGTCTGAGAAACTGCTTTGTGTTCTGATAATTCATCTCACAGAGTTACATCTTTCCCTTCAAGAAGCCTTTCGCTAAGGTTGTTCTTGTGGAATTGGCAAAGTGATATTTGGAAGCCCATAGAGGGCTACGGTGAAAAGGAAATATCTTCCATTAAAAACTGGAAAGAAGCTTTCTGAGAAACTGCTTTGTGTTCTGATAAATCATCTCACAGAGTTACATCTTTCCCTTCAATAAGCCTTTCGCTAAGGCTGTTCTTGTGGAATTGGCAAAGTGATATTTGGAAGCCCATAGAGGGCTATGGTGAAAAAGGAAATATCTTCCGTTAAAAACTGGAAAGAAGCTTTCTGAGAAACTGCTTTGTGTTCTGTTAATTCATCTCACAGAGTTACATCTTTGCCTTCAAGAAGGCTTTCGATAAGGCTGTTCTTGTGGAATTGGCAAAGTGATATTTGGAAGCCCATAGAAGGCTATGGAGAAAAAGGAAATATCTTCGGTTAAAAACTGGAAAGAAGCTTTCTGAGAAACTGCTTTGTGTTCTGTAAATTCATCTCACAGAGTTACATCTTTCCCTACAAGAAGCCTTTCGCTAATGCTGTACTTGTGGAATTGGCAAAGTGACATTTGGAAGCCCATAGAGGGCTACGGCGAAAAAGGAAATATCTTCCGTTAAATACTGGAAAAAGCTTTCTGAGAAACTGCTTTGTGTTCTGTTAATTCATGTGACAGTGTTACAGCTTTCCCATCAAGAAGTGTTTCTCTAAGACTGTTCTTGTGGAATTGGCAAAGTGATATTTGGAAGCCCATAGAGGGCAAAGGTGAAAAAGGAAATATCTTCCGTTAAAAACTGGAAAGAAGCTTTCTGAGAAACTGCTTTGTGTTCTCTTAATTCATCTCACAGAGTTACAGCTTTCCTTCAAAAGCCTTTCGCTAATGCTGTTCTTGTGGAATTGGCAAAGTGATATTTGGAAGCCCATAGAGGGCAATGGTGAAAAGGAAATATCTTCGGTTAAAAACTGGAAAGAAGCTTTCTGAGAAACTGCTTTGTGTTCTGTAATTCATCTCACAGAGTTACATCTTTCCTTGAAGAAGCCTTTCGCTAAGGCTGTTCTTGTGGAATTGGCAAAGTGATATTTGGAAGCCCATAGAGGGCTATGTTGAAAAGGAAATATCTTCCATTAAAAACTGGAAAGAAGCTTTCTGAGAAACTGCTTTGTGTTCTGATAATTCATCTCACAGAGTTACATCTTTCCCTTCAAGAAGCCTGTCGCTAAGTCTGTTCTTGTGGAATTGGCAAAGTGATATTTGGAAGCCCATAGAGGGCAATGGTGAAAAAGGAAATATCTTCCATTAAAAACTGGAAAGAAGCTTTCTGAGAAACTGCTTTGTGTTCTGTAATTCATCTCACAGAGTTACAGCTTTCCCTTCAAGAAGCCTTTCGCTAAGGCTGTTCTTGTGGAATTGGCAAAGTGATATTTGGAAGCCCATAGAGGGCTATGGTGAAAAAGGAAATATCTTCCATTAAAAACTGGAAAGAAGCTTTCTGAGAAACTGCTTTGTGTTCTGATAATTCATCTCACAGAGTTACATCTTTCCCTTCAATAAGCCTTTCGCTAAGGCTGTTCTTGTGGAATTGGCAAAGTGATATTTGGAAGCCCATAGAGGGCTATGGTGAAAAAGGAAATATCTTCCGTTAAAAACTGGAAAGAAGCTTTCTGAGAAACTGCTTTGTGTTCTGTTAATTCATCTCACAGAGTTACATCTTTCCCTTCAAGAAGGCTTTCGATAAGGCTGTTCTTGTGGAATTGGCAAAGTGATATTTGGAAGCCCATAGAAGGCTATGGAGAAAAAGGAAATATCTTCGGTTAAAAACTGGAAAGAAGCTTTATGAGAAACTGCTTTGTGTTCTGTAAATTCATCTCACAGAGTTACATCTTTCCCTACCAGAAGCCTTTCGCTAATGCTGTACTTGTGGAATTGGCAAAGTGACATTTGGAAGCCCATAGAGGGCTACGGCGAAAAAGGAAATATCTTCCCTTAAATACTGGAAAAAGCTTTCTGAGAAACTGCTTTGTGTTCTGTTAATTCATCTCACAGAGTTACAGCTTTCCCCTCAAGAAGTGTTTCTCTAAGACTGTTCTTGTGGAATTGGCAAAGTGATATTTGGAAGCCCATAGAGGGCAATGGTGAAAAAGGAAATATCTTCCGATAAAAACTTTAAAGAAGCTTTCTGAGGAAGTGCTTTGTGTTCTGTTAATTCATCTCACAGAGTTACAGCTTTCCCTTCAAGAAGCCTGTCGCCAACTCTGTTCTTGTGGAATTGGCAAAGTGATATTTGGAAGCCCATAGAGGGCAATGGTGAAAAAGGAAATATCTTCCGTTAAAAACTGGAAAGAAGCTTTCTGAAAAACTGCTTTGTGTTCTGTTAATTCATCTCACAGAGTTACATCTTTCCCTACAAGAAGCCTTTCGCTAATGCTGTTCTTGTGGAATGGGCAAAGTGATATTTGGAAGCCCTTAGAGGGCTATGGCGAAAAAGGAAATATCTTCCGTTAAATACTGGAAAGGAGCTTTCTGAGAAACTGCTTTGTGTTCTGTTAATTCATCTCACAGAGTTACAGCTTTCCCCTCAAGAAGTCTTTCTCTAAGACTGTTCTTCTGGAATTGGCAAAGTGATATTTGGAAGCCCATAGAGGGCTACTGTGAAAAAGGAAATATCTTCGGTTAAAAACTGGAAAGAAGCTTTCTGAGAAACTGCTTTGTGTTCTGTAATTCATCTCACAGAGTTACATCTTTCCCTTGAAGAAGCCTTTCGCTAAGGCTGTTCTTGTGGAATTGGCAAAGTGATATTTGGAAGCCCATAGAGGGCTATGTTGAAAAAGGAAATATCTTCCATTAAAAACTGGAAAGAAGCTTTCTGAGAAACTGCTTTATGTTCTGATAATTCATCTCACAGAGTTACATCTTTCCCTTCAAGAAGCCTGTAGCTAAGTCTGTTCTTGTGGAATTGGCAAAGTGATATTTGGAAGCCCATAGAGGGCAAAGGTGAAAAAGGAAATATCTTCCGTTAAAAACTGGAAAGAAGCTTTCTGAGAAACTGCTTTCTGTTCTCTTAATTCATCTCACAGTGTTACAGCTTTCCCTTCAAGAAGCCTTTCGCGAAGGCTGTTCTTGTGCAATTGGCAAAGTGATATTTGGAAGCCCATAGAGGGATATGGTGAAAAAGGAAATATCTTCCATTAAAAACTGGAAAGAAGCTGTCTGAGAAACTGCTTTGTGTTCTGATAATTCATCTCACAGAGTTACATCTTTCCCTTCAAGAAGCCTGTCGCTAAGTCTGTTCTTGTGGAATTGGCAAAGTGATATTTGGAAGCCCATAGAGGGCAATGGAGAAAAAGGAAATATCTTCCGTTAAAAACTGGAAAGAAGCTTTCTGAGAAACTGCTTTGTGTTCTGTTAATTCATCCCACAGAGTTACATCTTTCACTTCAATAAGCCTTTCGCTTAGGATGTTTTTGTGGAATTGGCAAAGTGATATTTGGAAGCCCATTGAGGGCTATGGTGAAAAAGGAAATATCTTCCGTTAAAAACTGGAAAGAAGCTTTCTGAGAAACTGCTTTGTGTTCTGTTAATTCATCTCACAGAGTTACATCTTTCCCTTCAAGAAGCCTTTCGCTAAGGTTGTTCTTGTGGAATTGGCAAAGTGATATTTGGAAGCCCATAGAGGGCTATGGTGAAAAAGGAAATATCTTCCATTAAAAACTGGAAAGAAGCTTTCTGAGCAACTGCTTTGTATTCTGTTAATTCATCTAAATGAGTTACAGCTTTCCCTTCAAGAAGCCTTTCGCTAAGGCTGTTCTTGTGGAATTGGGAATGTGATATTTGGAAGCCCATAGAGGGTAATGGTGAAAAAGGAGATATCCTCCGTTAAAAACAGGAAACAATCTTTCTGAGAAACTCCTTTGTGTTCTGCTAATTCATCTCAGAGAGTTATAGCTTTCACGTCAAGAAGCCTTTCTCTAAATCTGTTCTTGTGGAATTTGCAAAGTCATATTTGGAAGCCCCTAGAGGGCTATGGTGAAAAAGGAAATATCTTCCTTTAAAAACTGGAAAGAAGCTTTCTGAGAAACTGCTTTGTGTTCTGATAATTCATCTCACAGAGTTACATCTTTTCCTCCAAGAAACCTTTCGCTAAGGCTGTTCTTGTGAAATTGCCAAAGTGATATTTGGAAGCCCATAGAGGGCTATGGTGAAAAAGGAAATATCTTCCGTTAAAAACTGGAAAGAAGCTTTCTGAGAAACTGCTTTGTGTTCTGTTAATTCATCTCACAGAGTTACATCTTTCCCTACAAGAAGCCTTTCGCTAATGCTGTTCTTGTGGAATTGGCAAAGTGATATTTGGAAGCCCTTAGATTGCTATGGTGAAAACGGAAATATCTTTCGTTAAATACTGGAAAGAAGCCTTCTGAGAAACTGCTTTGTGTTCTGTTAATTCATCTCACAGAGTTACAGCTTTCCCATCAAGAAGTCTTTCTCTAAGACTGTTCTTGTGGTATTGGCAAAATGATATTTGGAATCCCATAGTTGGCTTTGGTGAAAAAGGAAATACCTTCCTTTAAAAACTGGAAACAAGCTTTCTGAGAAACTGCTTTGTGTTCTGATAAATCATCTCACAGCGTTACATCTTTCCCTTCAATAAGCCTTTCGCTAAGGCTGTTCTTGTGGAATTGGCAAAGTGATATTTGGAAGCCCGTAGAGGGCTATGGTGAAAAAGGAAATACCTTCCTTTAAAAACTGGAAAGAAGGTTTCTGAGAAACTGCTTTGTGTTCTGATAATTCATCGCACAGTGTTACAGCTTTCCCTTCAATAAGCCTTTCGCTAAGGCTGTTCTTGTGGAATTGGAAAAGTGATATTTGGAAGCCCAAAGAGGGCTATGGTGAAAAAGGAAATATCTTCCGTTAAAAACTGGAAAGAAGCCTTCTGAGAGACTGCTTTGTGTTCTGTTAATTCATCTCACGGAGTTACATCTCTCCGTACAAGAAGCCTTTCGCTAATGCTGTTCTTGTGGAATTGGCAAAGTGATATTTGGAAGCCCATAGAGGGCTATGGTGAAAACGTAAATATCTTCCCTTAAATACTGGAAACAAGCTTTCTCAGAAACTGCTTTGTGTTGTGTTAATTCATCTCACAGTGTTACAGCTTTCCCCTCAAGAAGCCTTTCTCTAAGACTGTTCTTGTGGTATTGGCAAACTGATATTTGGAAGCCCATAGAGGGCTATGGTGAAAAAGGAAATATCTTCGGTTAAAAACTGGAAAGAAGCTTTCTGAGAAACTGCTTTGTGTTCTGTTAATTCATCTCACAGAATTACAGCTTTCCCTTCAAGAAGCCTTTCGCTAAGGCTGTTCTTGTGGAATTGGCAAAGTGATATTTGGAAGCCCTTAGATTGCTATGGTGAAAACGGAAATATCTTTCGTTAAATACTGGAAAGAAGCCTTCTGAGAAACTGCTTTGTGTTCTGTTAATTCATCTCACAGAGTTACAGCTTTCCCATCAAGAAGTCTTTCTCTAAGACTGTTCTTGTGGTATTGGCAAAATGATATTTGGAATCCCATAGTTGGCTTTGGTGAAAAAGGAAATACCTTCCTTTAAAAACTGGAAACAAGCTTTCTGAGAAACTGCTTTGTGTTCTGATAAATCATCTCACAGCGTTACATCTTTCCCTTCAATAAGCCTTTCGCTAAGGCTGTTCTTGTGGAATTGGCAAAGTGATATTTGGAAGCCCGTAGAGGGCTATGGTGAAAAAGGAAATACCTTCCTTTAAAAACTGGAAAGAAGGTTTCTGAGAAACTGCTTTGTGTTCTGATAATTCATCGCACAGTGTTACAGCTTTCCCTTCAATAAGCCTTTCGCTAAGGCTGTTCTTGTGGAATTGGAAAAGTGATATTTGGAAGCCCAAAGAGGGCTATGGTGAAAAGGGAAATATCTTCCGTTAAAAACTGGAAAGAAGCCTTCTGAGAAACTGCTTTGTGTTCTGTTAATTCATCTCACGGAGTTACATCTTTCCTTCAAGAAGCCTTTCGCTAATGCTGTTCTTGTGGAATTGGCAAAGTGATATTTGGAAGCCCATAGAGGGCTATGGTGAAAACGTAAATATCTTCCCTTAAATACTGGAAAGAAGCTTTCTGAGAAACTGCTTTGTGTTCTGTTAATTCATCTCACAGAGTTACAGCTTTCCCCTCAAGAAGCCTTTCTCTAAGACTGTTCTTGTGGAATTGGCAAAGTGATATTTGGAAGCCCATAGAGGGCTATGGTGAAAAAGGAAATATCTTCGGTTAAAAACTGGAAAGAAGCTTTCTGAGAAACTGCTTTGTGTTCTGTTAATTCATCTCACAGAATTACAGCTTTCCCTTCAAGAAGCCTTTCGCTAAGGCTGTTCTTGTGGAATTGGCAAAGTGATATTTGGAAGCCCATAGAGGGCTATCGTCAAAAAGGAAATATCTTCCGTTAAAAACTGGAAAGAAGCTTTCTGAGAAACTGCTTTGTGTTCTGATAATTCACCTGACAGAGTTACATCTTTCCCTTCAAGAAGGCTTTCGATAAGGCTATTCTTGTGGAATTGGCAAAGTGATATTTGGAAGCCCATTGAGGGCTATGGTGAAAAAGGAAATACCTTCCTTTAAAAACTGGAAAGAAGCTTTCTGAGAAACTGCTTTGTGTTCTGATAAATCATCTCACAGAGTTACATCTTTCCCTTCAATAAGCCTTTCGCTAAGGCTGTTCTTGTGGAATTGGCAAAGTGATATTTGGAAGCCCATAGAGGGCTATGGTGAAAAAGGAAATATCTTCCGGTAAAAACTGGAAAGAAGTTTTCTGAGGAACTGCTTTGTGTTCTGTTAATTCATCTCACAGAGTTACATCTTTCCCTTCAAGAAGCCTTTCGCTAAGGCTGTTCTTGTGGAATTGGCAAAGTGATATTTGGAAGCCCATAGAGGCTATGGAGAAAAGGAAATATCTTCCGTTAAAAACTGGAAAGAAGCTATCTGAGAAACTGCTTTGTGTTCTGTTAATTCATCTAACAGAGTTACATCTTTCCCTTCAAGAAGCCTGTCGCTAAGTCTGTTCTTGTGGAATGGGAAAAGTGATATTTGGAAGCCCATAGAGGGCAATGGTGAAAAGGAAATATCTTCGTTAAAAACTGGAAAGAAGCTTCTGAGAAACTGCTTTGTGTTCTGTTAATTCATCTCACAGAGTTACAGCTTTCCCCTCAAGAAGTGTTTCTCTAAGACTGTTCTTGTGGAATTGGCAAAGTGATATTTGGAAGCCCATAGAGGGCAATGGTGAAAAAGGAAATATCTTCCGTTAAAAACTGGAAAGAAGCTTTCTGAGAAACTGCTTTGTGTTCTGTTAATTCATCTCACAGAGTTACATCTTTCCCTACAAGAAGCCTTTCGCTAATGCTGTTCTTGTGGAATTGGCAAAGTGATATTTGGAAGCCCATAGAGGGCTATGGTGAAAAAGGAAATATCTTCCGTTAAAAACTGGAAAGAAGCTTGAGAAACTGCTTTGTGTTCTGTTAATTCATCTCACAGAGTTACATCTTTCCTTCAAGAAGCCTTTCGCTAAGACTGTTCTTGTGAATTGGCAAAGTGATATTTGGAAGCCCATAGAGGGCTATGGTGAAAAGGAAATATCTTCCGTTAAAAACTGGAAAGAAGCTTTCTGAGAAACTGCTTTGTGTTCTGTAATTCATCTCACAGAGTTACATCTTTCCTTGAAGAAGCCTTTCGCTAAGGCTGTTCTTGTGGAATTGGCAAAGTGATATTTGGAAGCCCATAGAGGGTTATGGTGAAAAGGAAATATCTTCCGTTAAAAACTGGAAAGAAGCTTTCTGAGAAACTGCTTTGTGTTCTGTTAATTCATCTCACAGAGTTACATCTTTCCTTGAAGAAGCCTTTCGCTAAGGCTGTTCTTGTGGAATTGGCAAAGTGATATTTGGAAGCCCATAGAGGGCTATGGTGAAAAGGAAATATCTTCCATTAAAAACTGGAAAGAAGCTTGAGAAACTGCTTTGTGTTCTGTTAATTCATCTCACAGAGTTACATCTTTCCTTCAAGAAGCCTTTCGCTAAGGCTGTTCTTGTGGAATTGGCAAAGTGATATTTGGAAGCCCATAGAGGGCTATGGTGAAAAGGAAATATCTTCCGTTAAAAACTGGAAAGAAGCTTGAGAAACTGCTTTGTGTTCTGTTAATTCATCTCACAGAGTTACATCTTTCCTTCAAGAAGCCTTTCGCTAAGGCTGTTCTTGTGGAATTGGCAAAGTGATATTTGGAAGCCCATAGAGGGCTATGGTGAAAAGGAAATATCTTCCTTAAAAACTGGAAAGAAGCTTTCTGAGAAACTGCTTTGTGTTCTGATAATTCATCTCACAGAGTTACATCTTTCCTTCAAGAAGCCTTTCGCTAAGGCTGTTCTTGTGGAATTGGCAAAGTGATATTTGGAAGCCCATAGAGGGCTATGGTGAAAAGGAAATATCTTCCGTTAAAAACTGGAAAGAAGCTTTCTGAGAAACTGCTTTGTGTTCTGTTAATTCATCTCACAGAGTTACATCTTTCCTTCAAGAAGGCTTTCGCTAAGGCTGTTCTTGTGGAATTGGCAAAGTGATATTTGGAAGCCCAAAGAGGGCTATGGTGAAAAAGGAAATCTCTTCCTTTAAAAACTGGAAAGAAGGTTTCTGAGAAACGGGTTTGTGTTCTGTTAATTCATCTCACAGATTTACATCTTTCCCTATAAGAAGCCTTTCGCTAATGCTGTTCTTGTGGAATTTGCAAAGTGATATTTGGAAGGCCACAGAGGGCTATGGTGAAAAAGGAAATATCTTCCCTTAAATACTGGAAAGAAGCTTTCTGAGAAACTGCTTTGTGTTCTGTTAATTCATCTCACAGAGTTACAGCTTTCCCCCCAAGAAGTGTTTCTCTAAGACTGTTCTTGTGGAATTGGCAAAGTGATATTTGGAAGCCCATAGAGGGCAATGGTGAAAAAGGAAATATCTTCCGATAAAAACTTTAAAGAAGCTTTCTGAGGAAGTGCTTTGTGTTCTGTTAATTCATCTCACAGAGTTACAGCTTTCCCTTCAAGAAGCCTGTCGCCAAGTCTGTTCTTGTGGAATTGGCAAAGTGATATTTGGAAGCCCATAGAGGGCAATGGTGAAAAAGGAAATATCTTCCGTTAAAAACTGGAAAGAAGCTTTCTGAAAAACTGCTTTGTGTTCTGTTAATTCATCTCACAGAGTTACATCTTTCCCTACAAGAAGCCTTTCGCTAATGCTGTTCTTGTGGAATGGGCAAAGTGATATTTGGAAGCCCTTAGAGGGCTATGGTGAAAAAGGAAATATCTTCCGTTAAATACTGGAAAGGAGCTTTCTGAGAAACTGCTTTGTGTTCTGTTAATTCATCTCACAGAGTTACAGCTTTCCCTCAAGAAGTCTTTCTCTAAGACTGTTCTTCTGGAATTGGCAAAGTGATATTTGGAAGCCCATAGAGGGCTATGGTGAAAAAGGAAATATCTTCCGTTAAAAACTGGAAAGAAGCTTTCTGAGAAACTGCTTTGTGTTCTGTAATTCATCTCACAGAGTTACATCTTTCCCTTGAAGAAGCCTTTCGCTAAGGGTGTTCTTGTGGAATTGGCAAAGTGATATTTGGAAGCCCATAGAGGGCTATGTTGAAAAGGAAATATCTTCCATTAAAAACTGGAAAGAAGCTTGAGAAACTGCTTTATGTTCTGATAATTCATCTCACAGAGTTACATCTTTCCCTTCAAGAAACCTGTAGCTAAGTCTGTTCTTGTGGAATTGGCAAAGTGATATTTGGAAGCCCATAGAGGGCAAAGGTGAAAAAGGAAATATCTTCCGTTAAAAACTGGAAAGAAGCTTTCTGAGAAACTGCTTTCTGTTCTCTTAATTCATCTCACAGTGTTACAGCTTTCCTTCAAGAAGCCTTCGCTAAGGCTGTTCTTGTGCAATTGGCAAAGTGATATTTGGAAGCCCATAGAGGATATGGTGAAAAGGAAATATCTTCCATTAAAAACTGGAAAGAAGCTGTCTGAGAAACTGCTTTGTGTTCTGATAATTCATCTCACAGAGTTACATCTTTCCCTTCAAGAAGCCTGTCGCTAAGTCTGTTCTTGTGGAATTGGCAAAGTGATATTTGGAAGCCCATAGAGGGCAATGGAGAAAAAGGAAATATCTTCCGTTAAAAACTGGAAAGAAGCTTTCTGAGAAACTGCTTTGTGTTCTGTTAATTCATCCCACACAGTTACATCTTTCACTTCAATAAGCCTTTCGCTTAGGATGTTTTTGTGGAATTGGCAAAGTGATATTTGGAAGCCCATTGAGGGCTATGGTGAAAAAGGAAATATCTTCCGTTAAAAACTGGAAAGAAGCTTTCTGAGAAACTGCTTTGTGTTCTGTTAATTCATCTCACAGAGTTACATCTTTCCCTTCAAGAAGCCTTTCGCTAAGGTTGTTCTTGTGGAATTGGCAAAGTGATATTTGGAAGCCCATAGAGGGCTATGGTGAAAAAGGAAATATCTTCCATTAAAAACTGGAAAGAAGCTTTCTGAGCAACTGCTTTGTATTCTGTTAATTCATCTAAATGAGTTACAGCTTTCCCTTCAAGAAGCCTTTCGCTAAGGCTCTTCTTGTGGAATTGGGAATGTGATATTTGGAAGCCCATAGAGGGTAATGGTGAAAAAGGAGATATCCTCCGTTAAAAACAGGAAACAATCTTTCTGAGAAACTCCTTTGTGTTCTGCTAATTCATCTCAGAGAGTTATAGCTTTCACGTCAAGAAGCCTTTCTCTAAATCTGTTCTTGTGGAATTTGCAAAGTCATATTTGGAAGCCCCCAGAGGGCTATGGTGAAAAAGGAAATATCTTCCTTTAAAAACTGGAAAGAAGCTTTCTGAGAAACTGCTTTGTGTTCTGATAATTCATCTCACAGAGTTACATCTTTTCCTTCAAGAAACCTTTCGCTAAGGCTGTTCTTGTGAAATTGCCAAAGTGATATTTGGAAGCCCATAGAGGGCTATGGTGAAAAGGAAATATCTTCCGTTAAAAACTGGAAAGAAGCTTTCTGAGAAACTGCTTTGTGTTCTGTTAATTCATCTCACAGAGTTACATCTTTCCCTACAAGAAGCCTTTCGCTAATGCTGTTCTTGTGGAATTGGCAAAGTGATATTTGGAAGCCCTTAGATTGCTATGGTGAAAACGGAAATATCTTTCGTTAAATACTGGAAAGAAGCCTTCTGAGAAACTGCTTTGTGTTCTGTTAATTCATCTCACAGAGTTACAGCTTTCCCATCAAGAAGTCTTTCTCTAAGACTGTTCTTGTGGTATTGGCAAAATGATATTTGGAAGCCCATAGTTGGCTATGGTGAAAAAGGAAATATCTTCGGTTAAAAACTGGAGAGAAGCGTTCTGAGAAACTGCTTTGTGTTCTGTTAATTCATCTCACAGAGTTACATCTTTTCCTCCAAGAAACCTTTCGCTAAGGCTGTTCTTGTGGAATTGGCAAAGTGATATTTGGAAGCCCATAGAGGGCTATGGTGAAAACGGAAATATCTTCCGTTAAATACTGGAAAGAAGCCTTCTGAGAAACTGCTTTGTGTTCTGTTAATTCATCTCACAGAGTTACATCTTTCCCTACAAGAAGCCTTTCGCTAATGCTGTTCTTGTGGAATTGGCAAAGTGATATTTGGAAGCCCTTAGATTGCTATGGTGAAAACGGAAATATCTTTCGTTAAATACTGGAAAGAAGCCTTCTGAGAAACTGCTTTGTGTTCTGTTAATTCATCTCACAGAGTTACAGCTTTCCCATCAAGAAGTCTTTCTCTAAGACTGTTCTTGTG
>JAKFHT010002643.1:0-14405 GCA_023783455.1 Erythrocebus patas | reverse complement strand
GATGTAACCTGTGAGATGAATTGACAGAACACAGTGCAGTTTCTCAGAAAGTTTCTTTCCAGTTTTGAGCGGAAGATATATCCTTTTTTCACCATAGCCCTCTATGGGCTTCAAATATCCTTTGCCATTTCCACAAGAACAGCCTTAGCGAAAGGCTTTTGAAGGAAAGATGTAACCTGTGAGATGAATTCAGAACACAGAGCAGTTTCAGAAAGCTTCTTCCAGTTTTGAAGGAAGATGTAACTCTGAGATGAATTCAGAACACAGAGCAGTTTCAGAAAGCTTCTTTCCAGTTTTGAGCGGAAGATATTTCCTTTTCACCATAGCCCTCTATGGGTTTCCAAATATCCCTTGCTAATTCCACAAGAACAGCCGTAGCGAAAGGCTTTTGAAGGAAAGATGTAACCTGTGAGATGAATTCAGAACACAGAGCAGTTTCAGAAAGCTTCTTCCAGTTTTGAAGGAAGATGTAACTCTGTGAGATGAATTCAGAACACAGAGCAGTTTCAGAAAGCTTCTTTCCAGTTTTGAGCGGAAGATATTTCCTTTTTCACCAGAGCCCTCTATGGGCTTCAAATATCCTTTG
Organism: Erythrocebus patas; assembly: GCA_023783455.1. Classification (NCBI taxonomy): domain Eukaryota; kingdom Metazoa; phylum Chordata; class Mammalia; order Primates; family Cercopithecidae; genus Erythrocebus; species Erythrocebus patas. Next base: position 13,819 of record JAKFHT010002643.1, on the reverse strand, counting down.
CCATTTCCACAAGAACAGCCGTAGCGAAAGGCTTCTTGAAGGAAAGATGTAACCTGTGAGATGAATTGACAGAACACAGTGCAGTTTCTCAGAAAGTTTCTTTCCAGTTTTGAAGGAAGATGTAACTCTGTGAGATGAATTCAGAACACAGAGCAGTTTCTCAAGCTTCTTTCAGTTTTGAGCGGAAGATATATCCTTTTTTCACCAGAGCCCTCTATGGGCTTCAAATATCCTTTGCTAATTCCACAAGAACAGCCTTGGCGAAAGGCTTCTTGAAGGAAAGATGTAACCTGTGAGATGAATTCAGAACACAGAGCAGTTTCAGAAAGCTTCTTTCCAGTTTTGAGCGGAAGATATTTCCTTTTTCACCGTAGCCCTCTATGGGCTTCAAATATCCTTTGCCATTTCCACAAGAACAGCCGTAGCGAAAGGCTTTTGAAGGGAAAGATGGAACTCTGTGAGATGAATTGACAGAACACAGTGCAGTTTCTCAGAAAGCTTTTTCCAGTTTTGAGCGGAAGATATTTCCTTTTTCACCATAGCCCTATGGGCTTCCAAATATCCTTTTCCAATTCCACAAGAACAGCCTTGGCGAAAGGCTTCTTGAAGGAAAGATGTAACTCTGTGAGATGAATTAACAGAACACAGAGCAGTTTCTCAGAAAGCTTCTTTCCAGTTTTGAGCGGAAGATATTTCCTTTTTCACCATAGCCCTCTATGGGCTTCCAAATATCCTTTGCCAATTCCACAAGAACAGCCTTAGCGAAAGGCTTTTGAAGGGAAAGATGTAACTCTGAGATGAATTCAGAGAACACAGAGCAGTTTCTCAGAAAGCTTCTTTCCAGCTTTGAACGGAAGATATTTCCTTTTTCACCATAGCCCTCTATGGGCTTCCAAATATCCTTTGCCAATTCCACAAGAACAGCCTTAGCGAAAGGCTTCTTGAAGGGAAAGATGTAACTCTGTGAGATGAATTAACAGAACACAGAGCAGTTTCTCAGAAAGCTCCTTTCCAGTTTTGAAGGGAAGATATTTCCTTTTTCACCATAGCCCTCTATGGGCTTCCAAATATCCCTTTGCCAATTCCACAAGAACAGCCTTAGCAAAAGGCTTCTTGAAGGGAAAGATGTAACTCTGTGAGATGAAGTAACAGAACACAGAGCAGTTTCTCAGAGAGCTTCTTTCCAGTTTTGAACGGAAGATATTTCCTTTTTCACCGTAGCCCTCTATGGGCTTCCAAATATCCCTTTACCAATTCCACAAGAACAGCCTTAGCGAAAGGCTTCTTGAAGGGAACGATGTAACTCTGTGAGATGAATTAACAGAACACAGAGCAGTTTCTCAGAAAGCTTCTTTCCAGTTTTGAACGGAAGATATTTCCTTTTTCACCATAGCCCTCTATGGGCTTCCAAATATCCTTTGCCAATTCCACAAGAACAGCCGTGGCGAAAGGCTTCTTGAAGGGAAAGATGTAACTCTGTGAGATGAATTAACAGAACACAGAGCAGTTTCTCAGAAAGCTTCTTTCCAGTTTTGAACGGAAGATATTTCCTTTTTCACCATAGCCCTCTATGGGCTTCCAAATATCCTTTGCCAATTCCACAAGAACAGCCGTGGCGAAAGGCTTCTTGAAGGGAAAGATGTAACTCTGTGAGATGAATTAACAGAACACAGAGCAGTTTCTCAGAGAGCTTCTTTCCAGTTTTGAGCGGAAGATATTTCCTTTTTCACCATAGCCCTCTATGGGCTTCCAAATATCCCTTTGCCAATTCCACAAGAACAGCCGTAGCGAAAGGCTTCTTGAAGGGAAAGATGTAACTCTGTGAGATGAATTAACAGAACACAGAGCAGTTTCTCAGAAAGCTTCTTTCCAGTTTTGAACGGAAGATATTTCCTTTTTCACCATAGCCCTCTATGGGCTTCCAAATATCCCTTTGCCAATTCCACAAGAACAGCCTTAGCGAAAGGCTTCTTGAAGGGAAAGATGTAACTCTGTGAGATGAATTCAGAGAACACAGAGCAGTTTCTCAGAAAGCTTCTTTCCAGCTTTGAACGGAAGATATTTCCTTTTTCACCATAGCCCTCTATGGGCTTCCAAATATCCCTTTGCCAATTCCACAAGAACAGCCTTAGCGAAAGGCTTCTTGAAGGGAAAGATGTAACTCAGTGAGATGAATTAACAGAACACAGAGCAGTTTCTCAGAAAGCTTCTTTCCAGTTTTGAACGGAAGATATTTCCTTTTTCACCATAGCCCTCTATGGGCTTCCAAATATCCCTTTTCCAATTCCACAAGAACAGCCTTAGCGAAAGGCTTCTTGAAGGGAAAGATGTAACTCTGTGAGATGAATTAACAGAACACAGAGCAGTTTCTCAGAAAGCTCCTTTCCAGTTTTGAAGGGAAGATATTTCCTTTTTCACCATAGCCCTCTATGGGCTTCCAAATATCCCTTTGCCAATTCCACAAGAACAGCCTTAGCGAAAGGCTTCTTGAAGGGAAAGATGTAACTCTGTGAGATCAATTAACAGAACACAGAGCAGTTTCTCAGAAAGCTTCTTTCCAGTTTTGAACGGAAGATATATCCTTTTTCACCATAGCCCTCTATGGGCATCCAAATATCCCTTTGCCATTTCCACAAGAACAGCCTTAGCGAAAGGCTTCTTGAAGGGAAAGATGTAACTCTGTGAGATCAATTAACAGAACACAGAGCAGTTTCTCAGAAAGCTTCTTTCCAGTTTTGAACGGAAGATATTTCCTTTTTCACCAGAGCCCTCTATGGGTTTCCAAATATCACTTTGACAATTCCACAAGAACAGCCTTAGCGAAAGGCTTTTTGAAGGGAAAGATGTAACTCTGTGAGATGAATTGACAGAACACAGAGCAGTTTCTCAGAAAGCTTCTTTCCAGTTTTGAACGGAAGATATTTCCTTTTTCACCATAGCCCTCTATGGGCTTCCAAATATCCTTTTCCAATTCCACAAGAACAGCCTTAGCGAAGGCTTCTTGAAGGGAAAGATGTAACTCTGTGAGATGAATTAACAGAACACAGAGCAGTTTCTCAGAAAGCTTCTTTCCAGTTTTGAACGGAAGATATTTCCTTTTTCACCATAGCCCTCTATGGGCTTCCAAATATCCTTTGCCAATTCCACAAGAACAGCCTTAGCGAAAGGCTTTTGAAGGAAAGATGTAACTCTCTGAGATGAATTCAGAGAACACAGAGCAGTTTCTCAGAAAGCTTCTTTCCAGCTTTGAACGGAAGATATTTCCTTTTTCACCATAGCCCTCTATGGGCTTCCAAATATCCCTTTACCAATTCCACAAGAACAGCCTTAGCGAAAGGCTTCTTGAAGGGAAAGATGTAACTCTGTGAGATGAATTAACAGAACACAGAGCAGTTTCTCAGAAAGCTTCTTTCCAGTTTTGAACGGAAGATATTTCCTTTTTCACCATAGCCCTCTATGGGCTTCCAAATATCCCTTTGCCAATTCCACAAGAACAGCCTTAGCGAAAGGCTTCTTGAAGGGAAAGATGTAACTCTGTGAGATGAATTAACAGAACACGGAGCAGTTTCTCAGAAAGCTTCTTTCCAGTTTTGAACGGAAGATATTTCCTTTTTCACCATAGCCTCTATGGGCTTCCAAATATCCTTTGCCAATTCCACAAGAACAGCCGTAGCGAAAGGCTTCTTGAAGGGAAAGATGTAACTCTGTGAGATGAATTAACAGAACACAGAGCAGTTTCTCAAGCTTCTTTCCAGTTTTGAGCGGAAGATATTTCCTTTTTCACCATAGCCCTCTATGGGCTTCCAAATATCCTTTGCCAATTCCACAAGAACAGCCTTAGCGAAAGGCTTCTTGAAGGGAAAGATGTAACTCTGTGAGATGAATTCAGAGAACACAGAGCAGTTTCTCAGAAAGCTTCTTTCCAGTTTTGAAGCGGAAGATATTTCCTTTTCACCATAGCCCTCTATGGGCTTCCAAATATCCTTTGCCAATTCCACAAGAACAGCCGTGGCGAAGGCTTCTTGAAGGAAAGATGTAACTCTGTGAGATGATTTAACAGAACACAGAGCAGTTTCTCAGAGCTTCTTTCCAGTTTTGAGCGGAAGATATTTCCTTTTCACCATAGCCCTCTATGGGCTTCCAAATATCCTTTGCCAATTCCACAAGAATAGCCTTAGCGAAAGGCTTCTTGAAGGGAAAGATGTAACTCTGTGAGATGAATTCAGAGAACACAGAGCAGTTTCTCAAGCTTCTTTCCAGTTTTGAGCGGAAGATATTTCCTTTTCACCATAGCCCTCTATGGGCTTCCAAATATCCTTTGCCAATTCCACAAGAACAGCCGTGGCGAAGGCTTCTTGAAGGGAAAGATGTAACTCTGTGAGATGAATTAACAGAACACAGAGCAGTTTCTCAGAAAGCTTCTTTCCAGTTTTGAACGGAAGATATTTCCTTTTCACCATAGCCCTCTATGGGCTTCCAAATATCCTTTGCCAATTCCACAAGAACAGCCGTGGCGAAGGCTTCTTGAAGGAAAGATGTAACTCTGTGAGATGAATTAACAGAACACAGAGCAGTTTCTCAGAAGGCTTCTTTCCACTTTTGAATGGAAGATATTTCCTTTTCACCATAGCCTCTATGGGCTTCCAAATATCCTTTGCTAATTCCACAAGAACAGCCTTAGCGAAAGGCTTCTGAAGGGAAAGATGTAACTCTGTGAGATGAATTCAGAGAACACAGAGCAGTTTCTCAGAAAGCTTCTTTCCAGCTTTGAACGGAAGATATTTCCTTTTCACCATAGCCCTATGGGCTTCCAAATATCCTTTGCTAATTCCACAAGAACAGCCTTAGCGAAAGGCTTCTTGAAGGGAAAGTTGAACTCTGTGAGATGAAGTAACAGAACACAGAGCAGTTTCTCAGAAAGCTTCTTTCCAGTTTTGAACGGAAGATATTTCCTTTTCACCATAGCCCTCTATGGGCTTCCAAATATCCTTTTCCAATTCCACAAGAACAGCCTTAGCGAAGGCTTCTTGAAGGGAAAGATGTAACTCTGTGAGATGAATTAACAGAACACAGAGCAGTTTCTCAGAAAGCTCCTTTCCAGTTTTGAAGGAAGATATTTCCTTTTCACCATAGCCCTCTATGGGCTTCCAAATATCCCTTGCTAATTCCACAAGAACAGCCTTAGCGAAAGGCTTGAAGGAAAGATGTAACTCTGTGAGATCAATTAACAGAACACAGAGCAGTTTCTCAGAAAGCTTCTTTCCAGTTTTGAACGGAAGATATATCCTTTTTCACCATAGCCCTCTATGGGCATCCAAATATCCCTTTGCCATTTCCACAAGAACAGCCTTAGCGAAAGGCTTCTTGAAGGGAAAGATGTAACTCTGTGAGATCAATTAACAGAACACAGAGCAGTTTCTCAGAAAGCTTCTTTCCAGTTTTGAACGGAAGATATTTCCTTTTTCACCAGAGCCCTCTATGGGTTTCCAAATATCACTTTGACAATTCCACAAGAACAGCCTTAGCGAAAGGCTTTTTGAAGGGAAAGATGTAACTCTGTGAGATGAATTGACAGAACACAGTGCAGTTTCTCAGAAAGCTTCTTTCCAGTTTTGAACGGAAGATATTTCCTTTTTCACCATAGCCCTCTATGGGCTTCCAAATATCCCTTTTCCAATTCCACAAGAACAGCCGTAGCGAAAGGCTTCTTGAAGGGAAAGATGTAACTCTGTGAGATGAATTAACAGAACACAGAGCAGTTTCTCAGAAAGCTTCTTTCCAGTTTTGAACGGAAGATATTTCCTTTTTCACCATAGCCGTCTATGGGCTTCCAAATATCCCTTTGCCAATTCCACAAGAACAGCCTTAGCAAAAGGCTTCTTGAAGGGAAAGATGTAACTCTCTGAGATGAATTCAGAGAACACAGAGCAGTTTCTCAAGCTTCTTTCCAGTTTTGAAGCGGAAGATATTTCCTTTTCACCATAGCCCTCTATGGGCTTCCAAATATCCCTTTACCAATTCCACAAGAACAGCCTTAGCGAAAGGCTTCTTGAAGGGAAAGATGTAACTCTGTGAGATGAATAAACAGAACACAGAGCAGTTTCTCAGAAAGCTTCTTTCCAGTTTTGAAGCGGAAGATATTTCCTTTTCACCATAGCCCTCTATGGGCTTCCAAATATCCTTGCCAATTCCACAAGAACAGCCTTAGCGAAAGGCTTCTTGAAGGAAAGATGTAACTCTGTGAGATGAATTAACAGAACACAGAGCAGTTTCTCAGAAAGCTTCTTTCCAGTTTTGAACGGAAGATATTTCCTTTTTCACCATAGCCCTCTATGGGCTTCCAAATATCCCTTTGCCAATTCCACAAGAACAGCCTTAGCGAAAGGATTCTTGAAGGGAAAGATGTAACTCTGTGAGATGAATTCAGAGAACACAGAGCAGTTAATGAGAAAGCTTCTTTCCAGTTTTGAACGGAAGATATTTCCTTTTTCACCATAGCCCTCTATGGGCTTCCAAATATCCCTTTGCCAATTCCACAAGAACGGCCTTAGCGAAAGGCTTCTTGAAGGGAACGATGTAACTCTGTGAGATGAATTAACAGAACACAGAGCAGTTTCTCAGAAAGCTCCTTTCCAGTTTTGAAGGGAAGATAATTCCTTTTTCACCATAGCCCTCTATGGGCTTCCAAATATCCCTTTACCAATTCCACAAGAACAGAATTAGCAAAAGGCTTCTTGAAGGGAAAGATGTAACTCTGTGAGATGAAGTAACAGAACACAGAGCAGTTTCTCAGAGAGCTTCTTTCCAGTTTTGAACGGAAGATATTTCCTTTTTCACCGTAGCCCTCTATGGGCTTCCAAATATCCCTTTGCCAATTCCACAAGAACAGCCTTAGCGAAAGGCTTCTTGAAGGGAACGATGTAACTCTGTGAGATGAATTAACAGAACACAGAGCAGTTTCTCAGAAAGCTTCTTTCCAGTTTTGAACGGAAGATATTTCCTTTTTCACCATAGCCCTCTATGGGCTTCCAAATATCCCTTTGCCAATTCCACAAGAACAGCCTTAGCGAAAGGCTTCTTGAAGGGAAAGATGTAACTCTGTGAGATGAATTAACAGAACACAGAGCAGTTTCTCAGAAAGCTTCTTTCCAGTTTTGAACGGAAGATATTTCCTTTTTCACCATAGCCCTCTATCGGCTTCCAAATATCCCTTTGCCAATTCCACAAGAACAGCCTTAGCGAAAGGATTCTTGAAGGGAAAGATGTAACTCTCTGAGATGAATTAACAGAACACAGAGCAGTTTCTCAGAAAGCTTCTTTCCACTTTTGAATGGAAGATATTTCCTTTTTCACCATAGCCCTCTATGGGCTTCCAAATATCCCTTTGCCAATTCCACAAGAACAGCCTTAGCGAAAGGCTTCTTGAAGGGAAAGATGTAACTCTGTGAGATGAATTCAGAGAACACAGAGCAGTTTCTCAGAAAGCTTCTTTCCAGTTTTGAACGGAAGATATTTCCTTTTTCACCATAGCCCTCTATGGGCTTCCAAATATCCCTTTGCCAATTCCACAAGAACAGCCTTAGCGAAAGGCTTCTTGAAGGGAAAGATGTAACTCTGTGAGATGAATTAACAGAACACAGAGCAGTTTCTCAGAAAGCTTCTTTCCACTTTTGAATGGAAGATATATCCTTCTTCACCATAGCCCTCTAAGGGCTTCCAAATATCCCTTTGCCAATTTCACAAGAACAGCCTTAGCGAAAGGCTTCTTGAAGGGAAAGATGTAACTCTGTGAGATGAATTAACAGAACACAGAGCAGTTTCTCAGAAAGCTTCTTTCCAGTTTTGAACAGAAGATATTTCCTTTTTCACCATAGCCCTCTATGGGCTTCCAAATATCCCTTTGCCAATTCCACAAGAACAGCCGTAGCGAAAGGCTTCTTGAAGGGAAAGATGTAACTCTGTGAGATGAATTAACAGAACACAGAGCAGTTTCTCAGAGCTTCTTTCCAGTTTTGAGCGGAAGATATTTCCTTTTTCACCATAGCCCTCTATGGGCTTCCAAATATCCTTTGCCAATTCCACAAGAACAGCCTTAGCAAAAGGCTTCTTGAAGGAAAGATGTAACTCTGTGAGATGAATTAACAGAACACAGAGCAGTTTCTCAGAAAGCTTTTTCCAGTTTTGAGCGGAAGATATTTCCTTTTTCACCATATCCTCTATGGGCTTCCAAATATCCGTTTGCCAATTCCACAAGAACAGCCTTAGCGAAAGGCTTCTTGAAGGAAAGATGTAACTCTGTGAGATGAATTAACAGAACACAGAGCAGTTTCTCAGAAAGCTTCTTTCCAGTTTTGAACGGAAGATATTTCCTTTTTCACCATAGCCCTCTATGGGCTTCCAAATATCCTTGCCAATTCCACAAGAACAGCCGTAGCGAAAGGCTTCTTGAAGGGAAAGATGTAACTCTGTGAGATGAATTACAGAACACAGAGCAGTTTCTCAGAAAGCTTCTTTCCAGTTTTGAACGGAAGATATTTCCTTTTTCACCATAGCCCTCTATGGGCTTCCAAATATCCCTTCGCCAATTCCACAAGAACAGCCTTAGCAAAAGGCTTCTTGAAGGAAAGATGTAACTCTGTGAGATGAATTAACAGAACACAGAGCAGTTTCTCAGAAAGCTTCTTTCCAGTTTTGAACGGAAGATATTTCCTTTTTCACCATAGCCCTCTATGGGCTTCCAAATATCCTTTGCCAATTCCACAAGAACAGCCGTGGCGAAGGCTTCTTGAAGGGAAAGATGTAACTCTGTGAGATGAATTAACAGAACACAGAGCAGTTTCTCAGAAAGCTTCTTTCCAGTTTTGAACGGAAGATATTTCCTTTTTCACCATAGCCCTCTATGGGCTTCCAAATATCCCTTTGCCAATTCCACAAGAACAGCCGTAGCGAAAGGCTTTTGAAGGAAAGATGTAACTCTGTGAGATGAATTAACAGAACACAGAGCAGTTTCTCAGAAAGCTTCTTTCCAGTTTTGAAGCGGAAGATATTTCCTTTTTCACCATAGCCTCTATAGGCTTCCAAATATCCTTGCCAATTCCACAAGAACAGCCTTAGCAAAAGGCTTCTTGAAGGAAAGATGTAACTCTGTGAGATGAATTAACAGAACACAGAGCAGTTTCTCAGAAAGCTTCTTTCCAGTTTTGAACGGAAGATATTTCCTTTTTCACCATAGCCCTCTATGGGCTTCCAAATATCCCTTTGCCAATTCCACAAGAATAGCCTTAGCGAAAGGCTTCTTCAAGGGAAAGATGTAACTCTGTGAGATGAATTAACAGAACACAGAGCAGTTTCTCAGAAAGCTTCTTTCCAGTTTTGAACGGAAGATATTTCCTTTTTCACCATAGCCCTCTATGGGCTTCCAAATATCCCTTTTCCAATTCCACAAGAACAGCCTTAGCGAAAGGCTTCTTGAAGGGAAAGATGTAACTCTGTGAGATGAATTAACAGAACACAGAGCAGTTTCTCAGAAAGCTTCTTTCCAGTTTTGAAGGGAATATATTTCCTTTTTCACCATAGCCCTCTATGGGCTTCCAAATATCCCTTTGCCAATTCCACAAGAACAGCCTTACTGAAAGGCTTCTTGAAGGGAAAGATGTAACTCTGTGAGATCAATTAACAGAACACAGAGCAGTTTCTCAGAAAGCTTCTTTCCAGTTTTGAACGGAAGATATTTCCTTTTTCACCATAGCCCTCTATGGGCTTCCAAATATCACTTTGACAATTCCACAAGAACAGACTTAGCGAAAGGCTTCTTGAAGGGAAAGATGTAACTCTGTGAGATGAACTGACAGAACACAGTGCAGTTTCTCAGAAACCTTCTTTCCAGTTTTGAAAGGAAGATATTTCCTTTTTCACCATAGCCCTCTTTGGGCTTCCAAATATCCCTTTTCCAATTCCACAAGAACAGCCTTAGCGAAAGGCTTCTTGAAGGGAAAGATGTAACTCTGTGAGATCAATTAACAGAACACAGAGCAGTTTCTCAGAAAGCTTCTTTCCACTTTTGAACGGAAGATATTTCCTTTTTCACCATAGCCCTCTATGGGCTTCCAAATATCCCTTTGCCAATTCCACAAGAACAGCCTTAGCGAAAGGCTTCTTGAAGGGAAAGATGTAACTCTGTGAGATGAATTAACAGAACACAGAGCAGTTTCTCAGAAAGCTTCTTTCCAGTTTTGAACGGAAGATATTTCCTTTTTCACCATAGCCCTCTATGGGCTTCCAAATATCCTTTGCCAATTGCACAAGAACAGCCTTAGCGAAAGGATTCTTGAAGGGAAAGATGTAACTCTGTGAGATGAATTAACAGAACACAGAGCAGTTTCTCAGAAAGCTTCTTTCCAGTTTTGAACGGAAGATATTTCCTTTTTCACCATAGCCCTCTATGGGCTTCCAAATATCCCTTTGCCAATTCCACAAGAACAGCCTTAGCGAAAGGCTTCTTGAAGGAAAGATGTAACTCTGTGAGATGAATTAACAGAACACAGAGCAGTTTCTCAGAAAGCTTCTTTCCAGTTTTGAACGGAAGATATTTCCTTTTCACCATAGCCCTCTATGGGCTTCCAAATATCCTTTGCCAATTCCACAAGAACAGCCTTAGCGAAAGGCTTCTTGAAGGGAAAGATGTAACTCTGTGAGATGAATTCAGAGAACACAGAGCAGTTTCTCAGAAAGCTTCTTTCCAGTTTTGAACGGAAGATATTTCCTTTTTCACCATAGCCCTCTATGGGCTTCCAAATATCCCTTTGCCAATTCCACAAGAACAGCCGTAGCGAAAGGCTTCTTGAAGGGAAAGATGTAACTCTGTGAGATGAATTAACAGAACACAGAGCAGTTTCTCAGAAAGCTTCTTTCCAGTTTTGAACGGAAGATATTTCCTTTTTCACCATAGCCCTCTATGGGCTTCCAAATATCCCTTTGCCAATTCCACAAGAACAGCCTTAGCGAAAGGATTCTTGAAGGGAAAGATGTAACTCAGTGAGATGAATTAACAGAACACAGAGCAGTTTCTCAGAAACCTTCTTTCCAGTTTTGAACGGAAGATAATTCCGTTTTCACCACAGCCCTCTATGGGCTTACAAATATCCCTTTGCCAATTCCACAAGAACAGCCTTAGCGAAAGACTTCCTGAAGGGAAAGATGTAAATCTGTGAGATGAATAAACGGAACACAGAGCAGTTTCTCAGAAAGCTTCTTTCCAGTTTTGAACGGAAGATATTTCCTTTTTCACCATAGCCCTCTATGGGCTTCCAAATATCCCTTTGCCAATTCCACAAGAACAGCCTTAGCGAAAGGCTTCTTGAAGGGAAAGATGTAACTCTGTGAGATGAATTAACAGAACACAGAGCAGTTTCTCAGAAAGCTTCTTTCCAGTTTTGAACGGAAGATATTTCCTTTACACCATAGCCCTCTATGGGCTTCCAAATATCCTTTGCCAATTCCACAAGAACAGCCTTAACGAAAGGCTTTTGAAGGGAAAGATGTAACTCTGTGAGATGAATTAACAGAACACAGAGCAGTTTCTCAGAAAGCTTCTTTCCACTTTTGAACGGAAGATATTTCCTTTTTCACCATAGCCCTATGGGCTTCCAAATATCCCTTTGCTAATTCCACAAGAACAGCCTTAACGAAAGGCTTCTTGAAGGGAAAGATGTAACTCTGTGAGATGAATTAACAGAACACAGAGCAGTTTCTCAGAAAGCTTCTTTCCACTTTTGAACGGAAGATATTTCCTTTTCACCATAGCCCTCTATGGGCTTCCAAATATCCCTTTGCTAATTCCACAAGAACAGCCTTAGCGAAAGGCTTCTTGAAGGAACGATGTAACTCTTTGAGATGAATTAACAGAACACAGAGCAGTTTCTCAGAAAGCTTCTTTCCACTTTTGAATGGAAGATATTTCCTTTACACCATAGCCTCTATGGGCTTCCAAATATCCCTTTGCCAATTCCACAAGAACAGCCTTAACGAAAGGCTTCTTGAAGGAAAGATGTAACTCTGTGAGATGAATTAACAGAACACAGAGCAGTTTCTCAGAAAGCTTCTTTCCACTTTTGAACGGAAGATATTTCCTTTTCACCATAGCCTCTATGGGCTTCCAAATATCCTTTGCCAATTCCACAAGAACAGCCTTAGCGAAAGGCTTCTTGAAGGAACGATGTAACTCTTTGAGATGAATTAACAGAACACAGAGCAGTTTCTCAGAAAGCTTCTTTCCACTTTTGAATGGAAGATATTTTTTCACCATAGCCCTCTATGGGCTTCCAAATATCCTTTGCCAATTCCACAAGAACAGCCTTAGCGAAAGGCTTTTGAAGGAAAGATGTAACTCTGTGAGATCAATTAACAGAACACAGAGCAGTTTCTCAGAAAGCTTCTTTCCAGTTTTGAACGGAAGATATTTCCTTTTTCACCATAGCCCTCTACGGGCTTCCAAATATCACTTTGCCAGTTCCACAAGAAGAGCCGTAGCGAAAGGCTTCTTGAAGGGAAAGATGTAACTCTGTGAGATCAATTAACAGAACACAGAGCAGTTTCTCAGAAAGCTTCTTTCCAGTTTTGAACGGAAGATATTTCCTTTTTCACCATAGCCCTCTATGGGCTTCCAAATATCCCTTTGCCAATTCCACAAGAACAGCCTTAGCGAAAGGATTCTTGAAGGGAAAGATGTAACTCAGTGAGATGAATTAACAGAACACAGAGCAGTTTCTCAGAAAGCTTCTTTCCAGTTTTGAACGGAAGATATTTCCGTTTTCACCATAGCCCTCTATGGGCTTCCAAATATCCCTTTGCCAATTCCACAAGAACAGCCTTAGCGAAAGGCTTCTTGAAGGGAACGATGTAACTCTGTGAGATGAATTACCAGAACACAGAGCAGTTTCTCAGAAAGCTTCTTTCCAGTTTTGAATGGAAGATATTTCCTTTTTCACCATAGCCCTCTATGGGCTTCCAAATATCCCTTTGCCAATTCCACAAGAACAGCCGTAGCGAAAGGCTTCCTGAAGGGAAAGATGTAACTCTGTGAGATGAATTAACAGAACACAGAGCAGTTTCTCAGAAAGCTTCTTTCCAGTTTTGAACGGAAGATATTTCCTTTTTCACCATAGCCCTCTATGGGCTTCCAAATATCACTTTGCCAATTCCACAAGAACAGCCGTAGCGAAAGGCTTCTTGAAGGGAAAGATGTAACTCTGTGAGATGAATTAACAGAACACAGAGCAGTTTCTCAGAAAGCTTCTTTCCAGTTTTGAACGGAAGATATTTCCTTTTTCACCATAGCCCTCTATGGGCTTCCAAATATCCCTTTGCCAATTCCACAAGAACAGCCTTAGCAAAAGGCTTCTTGAAGGGAAAGATGTAACTCTGTGAGATGAATTAACAGAACACAGAGCAGTTTCTCAGAGAGCTTCTTTCCAGTTTTGAACGGAAGATATTTCCGTTTTCACCATAGCCCTCTATGGGCTTCCAAATATCCCTTTTCCAATTCCACAAGAACAGCCTTAGCGAAAGGCTTCTTGAAGGGAATGATGTAACTCTGTGAGATGAATTAACAGAACACAGAGCAGTTTCTCAGAAAGCTTCTTTCCAGTTTTGAACGGAAGATATTTCCTTTTTCACCATAGCCCTCTATGGGCTTCCAAATATCCCTTTGCCAATTCCACAAGAACAGCCTTAGCGAAAGGATTCTTGAAGGGAAAGATGTAACTCAGTGAGATGAATTAACATAACACAGAGCAGTTTCTCAGAAAGCTTTTTCCACTTT
>JAKFHT010002642.1:0-14415 GCA_023783455.1 Erythrocebus patas | reverse complement strand
AAGGCTGTTCTTGTGGAATTGGCAAAGGATATTTGGAAGCCCATAGAGGGCTATGGTGAAAAAGGAAATATCTTCCGTTCAAAACTGGAAGAAGCTTTCTGAGAAACTGCTCTGTGTTCTGTTAATTCATCTCACAGAGTTACATCTTTCCTTCAAGAAGCCTTTCGCTAAGGCTGTTCTTGTGGAATTGGCAAAGTGATATTTGGAAGTCATCTCACAGAGTTACATCTTTCCTTCAAGAAGCCTTTCGCTAAGGCTGTTCTTGTGGAATTGGCAAAGGATATTTGGAAGCCCATAGAGGGTTATGGTGAAAAGGAAATATCTTCCGTTCAAAACTGGAAGAAGCTTTCTGAGAAACTGCTCTGTCTTCTGTGAATTCATCTCACAGAGGTACATCTTTCCTTCAAGAAGCCTTTCGCTAAGGCTTTTCTTGTGGAATTGGCAAAGCGATATTTGGAAGCCCATAGAGGGCTATGGTGAAAAAAATATCTTCCCTTTAAAATTGGAAAGAAGCTTTCTCAGAAACTGCTCTGTGTTCTGTTAATTCATCTCACAGAGTTACATCTTTCCTTCAAGAAGCCTTCGCTAAGGCTGTTCTTGTGGAATTGGCAAGGATATTTGGAAGCCCTTAGAGGGCTATGGTGAAAAGGAAATATCTTCCATTCAAAACTGGAAAGAAGCTTTCTGAGAAACTGCTCTGTGTTCTGTTAATTCATCTCACAGAGTTACATCTTTCCCTTCAAGAAGCCTTTCGCTAAGGCTGTTCTTGTGGAATTGGCAATGGGATATTTGGAAGCCCATAGAGGGCTATGGTGAAAAAGGAAATATCTTCCGTTCAAAACTGGAAAGAAGCTTTCTGAGAAACTGCTTTGTGTTCTGTTAATTCATCTCACAGTGTTACATCTTTCCCTTCAAGAAGCCTTTCGCTAAGGCTGTTCTTTTGGAATTGGCATAGTGATATTTGGAAGCCCATAGAGGGCTATGGTGGAAAAGGAAATATCTTCCGTTCAAAACTGGAAAGAAGCTTTCTGAGAAACTGCTCTGTGTTCTGTTAATTCATCTCACAGAGTTACATCTTTCCCTTCAGGAAGCCTTTCGCTACGGCTGTTCTTGTGGAATTGGCAAAGGGATATTTGGAAGCACATAGAGGGCTATGGTGAAAAAGGAAGTATCTTCCGTTCAAAACTGGAAAGAAGCTTTCTGAGAAACTGCTCTGTGTTCTGTTAATTCATCTCACAGAGTTACATCTTTCCCTTCCAAAAGCCTTTCGCTAAGGCTGTTCTTGTGGAATTGGCAAAGTGATATTTGGAAGCCCATAGAGGGCTATGGTGAAAAAGGAAATATCTTCCGTTCAAAACTGGAAAGAAGCTTTCTGAGAAACTGCTCTGTGTTCTGTTAATTCATCTCACAGAGTTACATCTTTCCCTTCAAGAAGCCTTTCGCTAAGGCTGTTCTTGTGGAATTGGCAAAGGATATTTGGAAGCCCATACAGGGCTATTGTGAAAAAGGAAATATCTTCCGTTCAAAATTGGAAAGAAGCTTTCTGAAACTGCTCTGTGTTCTGTTAATTCATCTCACAGAGTTACATCATTCCATTCAAGAAGCCTTTCACTAAGGCTGTTCTTGTGGAATTAGCAAAGGATATTTGGAAGCCCATAGAGGGCTATGGTGAAAAGGAAATATCTTACGTTCAAAACTGGAAAGAAGCTTGAAACTGCTCTGTGTTCTGTTAATTCATCTCACAGAGTTACATCTTTCCCTTCAAGAAGCCTTTCGCTAAGGCTGTTCTTGTGGAATTGTCAAGGATATTTGGAAGCCCATAGAGGGCTATGGTGAAAAGGAAATATCTCCGTTCAAAACTGGAAAGAAGCTTTCTGAGAAACTGCTCTGTGTTCTGTTAATTCATCTCACAGAGTTACATCTTTCCTTCAAGAAGCATTTCCCTAAGGCTGTTCTTGTAATTGGCAAAGGATATTTGAAGCCCATAGAGGCTATGGTGAAAAATATCTTCCGTTCAAAACTGGAAAGAAGCTTTCTGAAACTGCTCTGTGTTCTGTTAAATCATCTCACAGAGTTACATCTTTCCCTTCAAGAAGCCTTTCGCTAAGGCTGTTCTTGTGGAATTGGCAAAGGATATTTGGAAGCCCATAGAGGGCTATGGTGATAAAGGATATATCTTCCGTTCAAAACTGGAAAGAAACTTTCTGAGAAACTGCTCTGTGTTCTGTTAATTCATCTCACAGAGTTACATCTTTCCCTTCAAGAAGCATTTCGCTAAGGCTGTTCTTGTAATTGGCAAAGGATATTTGAAGCCCATAGAGGGCTATGGTGAAAAAGGAAATATCTTCGTTCAAAACTAGAAAGAAGCTTTCTGAGAAACTGCTCTGTGTTCTGTGAATTCATCTCACAGAGTTACATCTTTCCTTCAAGAAGCCTTTCGCTAAGGCTTTTCTTGTGGAATTGGCAAAGGATATTTGGAAGCCCATAGATGGCTATGGTGAAAAAGGAAATATCTTCGTTCAAAACTGGAAGAAGCTTTCTGAGAAACTGCTCTGTGTTCTGTTAATTCATCTCAGAGTTACATCTTTCCCTTCAAGAAGCCTTTCGCTAAGGCTATTCTTGTGGAATTGGCAAAGTGATATTTGGAAGCCCATAGAATGGTGAAAAATATCTTCCGTTCAAAACTGGAAAGAAGCTTTCTGAGAAACTGCTCTGTGTTCTGTTAATTCATCTCACAGAGTTACATCTTTCCTTCAAAAGCCTTTCGCTAAGGCTGTTCTTGTGGAATTGCAAAGGATATTTGGAAGCCCAGAGGGCTATGGTGAAAAAGCAAATATCTTACGTTCAAAACTGGAAAGAAGCTTTCTGAGAAACTGCTCTGTGTTCTGTTAATTTATCTCACAGTTACATCATTCCCTTCAAGAAGCCTTCGCTAAGGCTGTTCTTGTGGAACTGGCAAGGGATATTTGGAAGCCCATAGAGGCTATGGTGAAAAAGGAAATATCTTCCGTTCAAAACTGGAAAGAAGCTTTCTGAGAAACTGCTCTGTGTTCTGTTAATTCATCTCACAGAGTTACATCTTCCCTTCAAGAAGCCTTCGCTAAGGCTGTTCTTGTGGAATTGGCAAAGGATATTTGGAAGCCCAGAGGGCTATGGTGGTGAAAAAGCAAATATCTTCACGCTCAAAACTGGAAAGAAGCTTGAGAAACTGCTCTGTGTTCTGTTAATTTATCTCACAGAGTTACATCATTCCCTTCAAGAAGCCTTTCGCTAAGGCTGTTCTTGTGGAACTGGCAAGGATATTTGAAGCCCATAGAGGGCTATGGTGAAAAGGAAATATCTTCCGCTCAAAACTGGAAAGAATCTTTCTGAGAAACTGCTCTGTGTTCTGTTAATTCATCTCACAGAGTTACATCTTTCCCTTCAAGCCTTTCGCTAAGGCTGTTCTTGTGGAATTGGCAAAGGATATTTGGAAGCCCATGAGGGCTATGGTGAAAAGGAAATATCTTCCGCTCAAAACTGGAAAGAAGCTTGAGAAACTGCTCTGTGCTCTGTTAATTCATCTCACAGTTACATCCCTCCCTTCAAGAAGCCTTTCGCTAAGGCTGTTCTTGTGGAATTGCAAAGGGACATTTGGAAGCCCATAGAGGGCTATGGTGAAAAAGGAAATATCTTCGTTCAAAACAGGAAAGAAGTTTCTGAGAAACTGCTCTGTGTTCTGTTAATTCATCTCACAGAGTTACATCTTTCCCTTCAAGAAGCCTTTCGCTAAGGCTGTTCTTGTGGAATTGGCAAAGGGATATTTGGAAGCCCTTAGAGGGCTATGGTGAAAAAGGAAATATCTTCCGTTGAAAACTGGAAAGAAGCTTTCTGAGAAACTGCTCTGTGTTCTGTTAATTCATCTCACAGAGTTACATCTTTCCCTTCAAGAAGCCTTTGCTAAGGCTGTTCTTGTGGAATTGGCAAAGTGATATTTGGAAGCCCATAGAATGGTGAAAAAGGAAATATCTTCCGTTCAAAATTGGAAAGAAGCTTTCTGAGAAACTGCTCTGTCTTCTGTGAATTCATCTCACAGAGGTACATCTTTCCCTTCAAGAAGCCTTTCGCTAAGGCTTTTCTTGTGGAATTGGCAAAGCGATATTTGGAAGCCCATAGAGGGCTATGGTGAAAAAGGAAATATCTTCCCTTTAAAATTGGAAAGAAGCTTTCTGAGAAACTGCTCTGTGTTCTGTTAATTCATCTCACAGAGTTACATCTTTCCTTCTGCTAAGGCTGTTCTTGTGGAATTGGCAAGTGATATTTGGAAGCCCATAGAGGGCTATGGTGAAAAGGAAATATCTTCAGTTCAAAACTGGAAAGAAGCTTTGAGAAACTGCTCTGTGTTCTGTTAATTCATCTCACAGAGTTACATCTTTCCTTCAGGAAGCCTTTCGCCACGGCTGTTCTTGTGGAATTGGCAAAGGGATATTTGGAAGCCCATAGAGGGCTATGGTGAAAAGGAAGTATCTTCCGTTCAAAACTGGAAAGAAGCTTTCTGAGAAACTGCTCTGTGTTCTGTTAATTCATCTCACAGAGTTACATCTTTCCTTCAAGAAGACTTTTCGCTAAGGCTGTTCTTGTGGAATTGGCAAGGATATTTGGAAGCCTATAGAGGCTATAGTGAAAAAAGGAAATATCTTCCGTTCAAAACTGGAAAGAAGCTTTCTGAGAAACTGCTCTGTGTTCTGTTAATTCATCTCACAGAGTTACATCTTTCCTTCAAGAAGCCTTTCACTAAGGCTGTTCTTGTGGAATTGCAAAGGGATATTTGAAGCCCATAGGGCTATGGTGAAAAGGAAATATCTTCCGTTCAAAACTGGAAAGAAGCTTTCTGAGAAACTGCTCTGTGTTCTGTGTTCTGTTAATTCATCTCACAGAGTTACATCTTTCCTTCAAGAAGACTTTCCCTAAGGCTGTTCATGTGGAATGGGCAAAGGGATATTTGGAAGCCCATAGAGGCTATGGTGAAAAGGAAATATCTTCGTTCAAAACTGGAAAGAAGCTTTCTGAGAAACTGCTCTGTGCTCTGTTAATTCATCTCACAGTTACATCCTTCCCTTCAAGAAGCCTTCGCTAAGGCTGTTCTTGTGGAATTGGCAAAGGATATTTGAAGCCCATAGAGGGCTATGGTGAAAAGGAAATATCTTCGTTCAAAACAGGAAAGAAGCTTTCTGAGAAACTGCTCTGTGTTCTGTTAATTCATCTCACAGAGTTACATCTTTCCCTTCAAGAAGCCTTCCTTCGCTAAGGCTGTTCTTGTGGAATTGGCAAAGGGATATTTGGAAGCCCATAGACGGCTATGGTGAAAAGGAAATATCTTCCGTTCAAAACTGGAAAGAAGCTTTCTGAGAAACTGCTCTGTGTTCTGTTAATTCATCTCACAGAGTTACATCTTTCCCTTCAAGAAGCCTTTCGCTAAGGCTGTTCTTGTGGAATTGGTAAAGTGATTTTTGGAAGCCCATAGAATGGTGAAAAAGGAAATATCTTCCGTTCAAAACTGGAAAGAAGCTTTCAGAGAAACTGCTCTGTCTTCTGTGAATTCATCTCACAGGGGTACATCTTTCCCTTCAAGAAGCCTTTCGCTAAGGCTTTTCTTGTGGAATTGGCAAAGCGATATTTGGAAGCCCATAGAGGGCTATGGTGAAAAAGGAAATATCTTCCCTTTAAAATTGGAAAGAAGCTTTCTGAGAAACTGCTCTGTGTTCTGTTAATTCATCTCACAGTGTTACATCTTTCCCTTCAAGAAGCCTTTCGCTAAGGCTGTTCTTGTGGAATTGGCAAAGGGATATTTGGAAGCCCATAGAGGGCTGGTGGTGAAAAATATCTTCCGTTCAAAACTGGAAAGAAGCTTTCTGAGAAACTGCTCTGTGTTCTGTTAATTCATCTCACAGAGTTACATCTTTCCCTTCAAGAAGCCATTCGCTAAGGCTGTTCTTGTGGAATTGGCAAAGTGATATTTGGAAGCCCATAGAATGGTGAAAAGGAAATATCTTCCGCTTCAAAACTGGAAAGAAGCTTTCTGAGAAACTGCTCTGTCTTCTGTGAATTCATCTCACAGAGGTACATCTTTCCTTCAAAAGCCTTTTCGCTAAGGCTTTTCTTGTGGAATTGGCAAAGGATATTTGAAGCCCATAGAGGGCTATGGTGAAAAGGAAATATCTTCCCTTTAAAATTGGAAAGAAGCTTTCTGAGAAACTGCTCTGTGTTCTGTTAATTCATCTCACAGAGTTACATCTTTCCTTCAAGAAGCCTTTCGCTAAGGCTGTTCTTGTGTAATTGGCAAAGGATATTTGGAAGCCCATAGAGGGCTATGGTGAAAAAGGAAATATCTTCCGCTCAAAACTGTAAAGAAGCTTTCTGAGTAATTGCTCTGTGTTCTGTTAATTCATCTCACAGAGTTACATCTTTCCCTTCAAAGCCTTTCGCTAAGGCTGTTCTTGTGGAATTGGCAAAGGGATATTTGGAAGCCCATAGAGGGCTATGGTGAAAAGGAAATATCTTCCGTTCAAAACTGGAAAGAAGCTTTCTGAGAAACTGCTCTGTGTTCTGTTAATTCATCTCACAGAGTTACATCTTTCCCTTCAAGAAGCCTTCGCTAAGGCTGTTCTTTTGGAATTGGCAAGTGATATTTGGAAGCCCATAGAGGGCTATGGTGAAAAAGGAAATATCTTCCGTTCAAAACTGGAAAGAAGCTTTCTGAGAAACTGCTCTGTGTTCTGTTAATTCATCTCACAGAGTTACATCTTTCCCTTCAAGAAGCCTTTCGCTAAGGCTGTTCTTGTGGAATTGGCAAAGGGATATTTGGAAGCCCATAGAGGGCTATGGTGAAAAAGGAAATATCTTCCGTTCAAAATTAGAAAGAAGCTTCCTGAGAAACTGCTCTGTGTTCTGTTAATTCATCTCACAGAGTTACATCATTCCATTCAAGAAGCCTTTCACTAAGGCTGTTCTTGTGGAACTGGCAAAGGGATATTTGGAAGCCCATAGAGGGCTATGGTGAAAAAGGAAATATCTTACGTTCAAAACTGGAAAGAAGCTTTCTGAGAAACTGCTCTGTGTCTGCTAATTCATCTCACAGAGTTACATCTTTCCCTTCAAGAAGCCTTTCGCTAAGGCTGTTGTTGTGGAATTGTCAAAGGAATATTTGGAAGCCCGTAGAGGGCTATGGTGAAAAAGGAAATATCTTCCGTTCAAAACTGGAAACAAGCTTTCTGAGAAACTCTTCTGTGTTCTGTTAATTCATCTCACAGAGTTACATCTTTCCTTCAAGAAGCATTTCCTAAGGCTGTTCTTGTGTAATTGGCAAAGGATATTTGGAAGCCCATAGAGGGCTATGGTGAAAAAGGAAATATCTTCGTTCAAAACTAGAAGAAGCTTTCTGAGAAACTGCTCTGTGTTCTGTTAATTCATCTCTAGAGTTACATCTTCCTTCAAGCCTTTCGCTAAGGCTTTTCTTGTGGAATTAGCAAAGGGATATTTGGAAGCCCATAGAGGGCTATGGTGAAAAAGGAAATATCTTCCGTTCAAAACTGGAAAGAAGCTTTCTGAAACTGCTCTGTGTTCTGTTAATTCATCTCACAGAGTTACATCTTTCCCTTCAAGCCATTCGCTAAGGCTGTTTTGTGGAATTGGCAAAGTGATATTTGGAAGCCCATAGAATGGTGAAAAAGGAAATATCTTCCGTTCAAAACTGGAAAGAAGCTTTCTGAGAAACTGCTCTGTCTTCTGCAATTCATCTCACAGAGGTACATCTTCCTTCAAGAAGCCTTTCGCTAAGGCTTTTCTTGTGGAATTGGCAAGCGATATTTGGAAGCCCATAGAGGGCTAGGTGAAAAAGGAAATATCTTCCTTCAAAATTGGAAGAAGCTTTCTGAGAAACTGCTCTGTGTTCTGTTAATTCATCTCACAGAGTTACATCTTTCCATTCAAGAAGCTTTCACTAAGGCTGTTCTTGTGGAACAGCAAAGGATATGTGGAAGCCCATAGAGGGCTATGGTGAAAAATATCTTACGTTCAAAACTGGAAAGAAGCTTTCTGGAAACTGCTCTGTGTCTGTTAATTCATCTCACAGAGTTACATCTTTCCTTCAAAAGCCTTTCGCTAAGGCTGTTGTTGTGGAATTGTCAAAGGATATTTGGAAGCCCATAGAGGGCTATGGTGAAAAAGGAAATATCTTCCGTTCAAAACTGGAAAGAAGCTTTCTGAGAAACTGCTCTGTGTTCTGTTAATTCATCTCACAGAGTTACATCTTTCCCTTCAAGAAGCATTTCCTAGGCTGTTCTTGTATTGGCAAAGGATATTTGGAAGCCCATAGAGGCTATGGTGAAAAAAAATATCTTCGTTCAAAACTGGAAAGAAGCTTTCTGAGAAACTGCTCTGTGTTCTGTTAATTCATCTCACAGGTTACATCTTTCCTTCAAGAAGCCTTCGCTAAGGCTGTTCTTGTGGAATTGGCAAAGGATATTTGGAAGCCCTTAGAGGGCTATGGTGAAAAGGAAATATCTTCCGTTCAAAACTGGAAAGAAGCTTTCTGAGAAACTGCTCTGTGTTCTGTTAATTCATCTCACAGAGTTACATCTTTCCCTTCAAGAAGCATTTCCTAGGCTGTTCTTGTATTGGCAAAGGGATATTTGGAAGCCCATAGAGGCTATGGTGAAAAAAAATATCTTCGTTCAAAACTGGAAAGAAGCTTTCTGAGAAACTGCTCTGTGTTCTGTTAATTCATCTCACAGGTTACATCTTTCCTTCAAGAAGCCTTCGCTAAGGCTGTTCTTGTGGAATTGGCAAAGGGATATTTGGAAGCCCTTAGAGGGCTATGGTGAAAAGGAAATATCTTCCGTTCAAACCTGGAAGAAGCTTTCTGAGAAACTGCTCTGTGTTCTGTTAATTCATCTCACAGGTTACATCTTTCCTTCAAAGCCATTCGCTAAGGCTGTTCTTGTGGAATTGGCAAAGTGATATTGGAAGCCCAGAATGGTGAAAAGGAAATATCTTCCGTTCAAAACTGGAAAGAAGCTTTCTGAGAAACTGCTCTGTCTTCTGTGATTCATCTCACAGAGGTACATCTTTCCTTCAAGAAGCCTTTCGCTAAGGCTTTTCTTGTGGAATTGGCAAGGGATATTTGGAAGCCCTTAGAGGGCTATGGTGAAAAGGAAATATCTTCCGTTCAAACCTGGAAGAAGCTTTCTGAGAAACTGCTCTGTGTTCTGTTAATTCATCTCACAGGTTACATCTTTCCTTCAAAGCCATTCGCTAAGGCTGTTCTTGTGGAATTGGCAAAGTGATATTGGAAGCCCAGAATGGTGAAAAGGAAATATCTTCCGTTCAAAACTGGAAAGAAGCTTTCTGAGAAACTGCTCTGTCTTCTGTGATTCATCTCACAGAGGTACATCTTTCCTTCAAGAAGCCTTTCGCTAAGGCTTTTCTTGTGGAATTGGCAAGCGATATTTGGAAGCCCATAGAGGGCTATGGTGAAAAGGAAATATCTTCCCTTTAAAATTGGAAAGAAGCTTTCTGAGAAACTGCTCTGTGTTCTGTTAATTCATCTCACAGAGTTACATCTTTCCTTCAAGAAGCCTTTTCGCTAAGGCTGTTCTTGTGGAATTAGTAAAGTGATATTTGGAAGCCCATAGAGGCTATGGTGAAAAAGTAAATATCTTCCGTTCAAAACTGTAAAAAGCTTTCTGAGTAATTGCTCTGTGTTCTGTTAATTCATCTCACAGAGTTACATCTTTCCTTCAAAGCCTTCGCTAAAGCTGTTCTTGTGAATTGGCAAAGTGATATTTGGAAGCCCATAGAGGCTATGGTGAAAAGGAACTATCTTCCGTTCAAAACTGGAAAGAAGCTTTCTGAGAAACTGCTCTGTGTTCTGTTAATTCATCTCACAGAGTTACATCTTTCACTTCAAGAAGCCTTTCGCTAAGGCTGTTCTTTTGGAATTGGCAAAGTGATATTTGGAAGCCCATAGAGGGCTATGGTGGAAAAGGAAATATCTTCCGTTCAAAACTGGAAAGAAGCTTTCTGAGAAACTGCTCTGTGTTCTGTTAATTCATCTCACAGAGTTACATCTTTCCTTCAAAGCCTTCGCTAAGGCTGTTCTTGTGGAATTAAGGATATTTGGAAGCCCATAGGGCTATGGTGAAAAAGGAAATATCTTCCGTTCAAAATTGGAAAGAAGCTTTCTGAGAAACTGCTCTGTGTTCTGTTAATTCATCTCACAGAGTTACATCTTTCCCTTCAAAGCATTTCCTAAGGCTGTTCTTCTTGTAATTGTCAAAGGGATATTTGGAAGCCCATAGGGCTATGGTGAAAAAGGAAATATCTTTCGTTCAAAAATAGAAAGAAGCTTTCTGAGAAACTGCTCTGTGTTCTGTTAATTCATCTCACAGAGTTACATCTTTCCTTCAAGAAGCCTTTCGCTAAGGCTTTTCTTGTGGAATTAGCAAAGGATATTTGGAAGCCATAGAGGGCTATGGTGGAATAGGAAATATCTTTCGTTCAAAACTGGAAAGAAGCTTTCTGAGAAACTGCTCTGTGTTCTGTTAATTCATCTCACAGAGTTACATCTTTCCCTTCAGGAGAATTTCGCTGGCTGTTCTTGTGGAATTGCAAAGGATGTTGGAAGCCCTTAGAGGGCTATGGTGAAAAAACAAATATCTTCCGTTCAAAACTGGAAAGAAGCTTTCTGAGAAACTGCTCTGTGTTCTCTTAAATCATCTCACAGGTTACATCTTTCCCTTCAAGCGTTCGCTAAGGCTGTTCTTGTGGAATTGGCAAAGGGATATTTGGAAGCCTATAGAGGCTATGGTGAAAAGGAAATATCTTCCGTTCAAAACTGGAAAGAAGCTTTCTGAGAAACTGCTCTGTGTTCTGTTAATTCATCTCACAGAGTTACATCTTTCCTTCAAAAGCCTTCGCTAAGGCTGTTCTTGTGGAATTGGCAAAGGATATTTGGAAGCCCATAGAGGGCTATGGTGAAAAGGAAATATCTTCCGTTCAAACCTGGAAAAGAAGCTCTGAGAAACTGCTCTGTGTTCTGTTAATTCATCTCACAGAGTTACATCTTTCCCTTCAAGAAGCCTTTTGCTAAGGCTATTCTTGTGGAATTAGCAAAGTGATGTTTGGAAGCCCATAGAATGGTGAAAAGGAAATATCTTCCGTTCAAAACTGGAAAGAAGCTTTCTGAAACTGCTCTGTGTTCTGTTAATTTATCTCACAGAGTTACATCATTCCCTTCAAAACCTTTCGCTAAGGCTGTTCTTGTGGAACTGGCAAAGGGATATTTGGAAGCCCATAGAGGCTATGGTGAAAAAATATCTTCCGTTCAAAACTGGAAAGAAGCTTTCTGAGAAACTGCTCTGTGTTCTGTTAATTTATCTCAGAGTTACATCATTCCCTTCAAAAGCCTTTCGCTAAGGCTGTTCTTGTGGAAATGACAAAGGATATTTGGAAGCCCATATAGGGCTATGGTGAAAAGGAAATATCTTCCGTTCAAAACTGGAAAGAAGCTTTCTGAGAAACTCTGTATTCTGTTAATTCATCTCACAGGTTACATCTTTCCTTCAAAAGCCTTTCGCTAAGGCTGTTCTTGTGGAATTAGCAAAGGATATTTGGAAGCCCATAGAGGCTATGGTGAAAAGGAAATATCTTCCGTTCAAAACTGGAAAGAAGCTTTCTGAGAAACTACTCTGTATTCTGTTAATTCATCTCACAGACATCTTTCCCTTCAAGAAGCCTTTCGCTAAGGCTGTTCTTGTGGAATTGGCAAAGGGATATTTCGAAGCCCATAGAGGGCTATTGTGAAAAAGGAAATATCTTCCGTTCAAAACTGGAAAGAAACTTTCTGAGAAACTGCTCTGTGCTCTGTTAATTCATCTCACAGTTACATCCTTCCCTTCAAGAAGCCTTTCGCTAAGGCTGTTCTTGTGGAATTGGCAAAGGGATATTTGGAAGCCCATAGAGGGCTATGGTGAAAAAGGAAATATCTTTCGTTCAAAACAGGAAAGAAGTTTCTGAGAAACTGCTCTGTGTTCTGTGAATTCATCTCACAGAGTTACATCTTTCCCTTCAAGAAGCCTTTCGCTAAGGCTGTTCTTGTGGAATTGGCAAAGGGATATTTGGAAGCCCATAGAGGGCTATGGTGAAAAAGGAAATATCTTCCGTTCAAAACTGGAAAGAAGCTTTCTGAGAAACTGCTCTGTGTTCTGTTAATTCATCTCACAGAGTTACATCTTTCCCTTCAAGAAGCATTTCCCTAAGGCTGTTCTTGTAATTGGCAAAGGGATATTTGGAAGCCCGTAGAGGGCTATGGTGAAAAAAGAAATATCTTTCGTTCAAAACTAGAAAGAAGCTTTCTGAGAAACTGCTCTGTGTTCTGTTAATTCATCTCACAGAGTTACATCTTTCCCTTCAAGAAGCCTTTCGCTAAGGCTTTTCTTGTGGAATTGGCAAAGGGATATTTGGAAGCCCATAGAGGGCTATGGTGAAAAAGGAAATATCTTTCGTTCAAAACTGGAAAGAAGCTTTCTGAGAAACTGCTCTGTGTTCTGTTAATTCATCTCACAGAGTTACATCTTTCCCTTCAAGAAGAATTTCGCTTCGGCTGTTCTTGTGGAATTGCAAAGGGATATTTGGAAGCCCTTAGAGGGCTATGGTGAAAAAGCAAATATCTTCCGTTCAAAACTGGAAAGAAGCTTTCTGAGAAACTGCTCTGTGTTCTCTTAAATCATCTCACAGTGTTACATCTTTCCCTTCAAGAAGCCTTTCGCTAAGGCTGTTCTTGTGGTATTGGCAAAGGGATATTTGGAAGCCCATAGAGGGCAATTGTGAAAAAGGAAATATCTTCCGTTCAAAACTGGAAAGAAGCTTTCTGAGAAACTGCTCTGTGCTCTGTTAATTCATCTCACAGTTACATCCTTCCCTTCAAGAAGCCTTTCGCTAAGGCTGTTCTTGTGGTATTGGCAAAGGGATATTTGGAAGCCCATAGAGGGCTATGGTGAAAAAGGAAATATCTTTCGTTCAAAACAGGAAAGTAGCTTTCTGAGAAACTGCTCTGTGTTCTGTTAATTCATCTCACAGAGTTACATCTTTCCCTTCAAGAAGGCTTTCGCTAAGGCTGTTCTTGTGGAATTGGCAAAGGGATATTTGGAAGCCCATAGAGGGCTATGGTGAAAAAGGAATATCTTCCGTTCAAAACTGGAAAGAAGCTTTCTGAGAAACTGCTCTGTGTTCTGTTAATTCATCTCACAGAGTTACATCTTTCCCTTCAAGAAGCCTTTCGCTAAGGCTGTTCTTGTGGAATTGGCAAAGTGATATTTGGAAGCCCATAGAATGGTGAA
This sequence comes from Erythrocebus patas, assembly GCA_023783455.1. Classification (NCBI taxonomy): domain Eukaryota; kingdom Metazoa; phylum Chordata; class Mammalia; order Primates; family Cercopithecidae; genus Erythrocebus; species Erythrocebus patas. Next base: position 1,039 of record JAKFHT010002642.1, on the reverse strand, counting down.
AAAGGAAATATCTTCGTTCAAAACTGGAAAGAAGCTTTCTGAGAACTGCTCTCTTCTGTGAATTCATCTCACAGAGGTACATCTTTCCTTCAAGAAGCCTTTCGCTAAGGCTTTTCTTGTGGAATTGGCAAGCGATATTTGAAGCCCATAGAGGGCTACGGTGAAAAAGGAAATATCTTCCTTTCAAATTGGAAAGAAGCTTTCTGAGAAACTTCTGTGTTCTGTTAATTCATCTCACAGAGTTACATCTTTCCCTTCAAGCAGTTTTCGCCAAGGCTGTTCTTGTGGAATTGGCAAAGGGATATTTGGAAGCCCTTAGAGGGCTATGGTGAAAAAGGAAATATCTTCCTTTCAAACCTGGAAAGAAGCTTTCTGAGAAACTGCTCTGTGTTCTGTTAATTCATCTCACAGAGTTACATCTTTCCCTTCAAGAAGCCATTCGCTAAGGCTGTTCTTGTGGAATTGGCAAAGTGATATTTGGAAGCCCATAGAATGGTGAAAAAGGAAATATCTTCCGTTCAAAACTGGAAAGAAGCTTTCTGAGAAACTGCTCTGTCTTCTGTGAATTCATCTCACAGAGGTACATCTTTCCCTTCAAGAAGCCTTTCGCTAAGGCTTTTCTTGTGGAATTGGCAAAGCGATATTTGGAAGCCCATAGAGGGCTATGGTGAAAAAGGAAATATCTTCCCTTTAAAATTGGAAAGAAGCTTTCTGAGAAACTGCTCTGTGTTCTGTTAATTCATCTCACAGAGTTACATCTTTCCCTTCAAGAAGCCTTTCGCTAAGGCTGTTCTTGTGGAATTGGCAAAGTGATATTTGGAAGCCCATAGAGGGCTATGGTGAAAAAGGAAATATCTTCCGTTCAAAACTGTAAAGAAGCTTTCTGAGTAATTGCTCTGTGTTCTGTTAATTCATCTCACAGAGTTACATCTTTCCCTTCAAGAAGCCTTTCGCTAAGGCTGTTCTTGTGGAATTGGCAAAGTGATATTTGGAAGCCCATAGAGGGCTATGGTGAAAAAGGAAATATCTTCCGTTCAAA
>JAKFHT010002641.1:0-14429 GCA_023783455.1 Erythrocebus patas | reverse complement strand
TTCAGTTTTAACTGAAGATATTCCTTTTTCACCATAGCCCTCTAGGGCTTCCAAATATCACTTTCCAAATTCCAGAAGAACAGCCTTAGCGAAGGCTTCTTGAAGGAAAGCTGTAACTCTGTGAGGTGAATTAACAGAACACAAAGCAGTTTCTCAGAAGCTTCTTTCAGTTTTTAACGGAAGATATTTTTTTCACCATAGCCCTCTAGGGCTTCCAAATATCAGTTTGCAAATTCCACAAGAACAGTCTTAGCGAAGGCTTCTTGAGAAAGCTGTAACTCTGTGAGTTGAATTAACAGAACACAAAGCAGTTTCTCAGAAAGCTTCTTCCAGTTTTTAACTGAAGATATTTCTTTTCACCATAGCCCTCTAGGGCTTCCAAATATCACTTTCCAAATTCCAGAAGAACAGCCTTAGCGAAGGCTTCTTGAAGGAAAGCTGTAACTCTGTGAGATGAATTAAGAGAACACAAAGCAGTTTCTCAGAAAGCTTCTTTCTAGTTTTTAACGGAAGATATTTTTTTCACCATAGCCCTCTAGGGCTTCCAAATATCTTTGCAAATTCCTCAAGAACAGTCTTAGTGAAAGGCTTCTTGAGGAAATCTGTAACTCTGTGAGATCAATTAACAGAACACAAAGCAGTTTCTCAGAAAGCTTCTTTCAGTTTTTAACTTAGGATATTTCCTTTTCACCATAGCCCTCTAGGGCTTCCAAATATCACTTTCCAAATTCCAGAAGAACAGCCTTAGCGAAGGCTTCTTGAAGGAAAGCTGTAACTCTGTGAGATGAATTAAGAGAACACAAAGCAGTTTCTCAGAAAGCTTCTTTCTAGTTTTTAACGGAAGATATTTTTTTCACCATAGCCCTCTAGGGCTTCCAAATATCTTTGCAAATTCCTCAAGAACAGTCTTAGTGAAAGGCTTCTTGAAGGAAAGCTGTAACTCTGTGAGATCAATTAACAGAACACAAAGCAGTTTCTCAGAAAGCTTCTTTCAGTTTTTAACTGAAGATATTTCTTTTCACCATAGCCCTCTAGGGCTTCCAAATATCACTTTGCCAATTCCACAAGAACAGCCTTAGCGAAGGCTTCTTGAGAAAGCTGTAACTCTGTGAGATGAATTAAGAGAACACAAAGCAGTTTCTCAGAAAGCTTCTTTCTAGTTTTTAACGGAAGATATTTTTTTCACCATAGCCCTCTAGGGCTTCCAAATATCTTTGCAAATTCCACAAGAACAGCCTTAGTGAAAGGCTTCTTGAAGGAAAGCTGTAACTCTGTGAGTTGAATTAACAGAACACAAAGCAGTTTCTCAGAAAGCTTCTTCCAGTTTTTAACTGAAGATATTTCTTTTCACCATAGCCCTCTAGGGCTTCCAAATATCACTTTCCAAATTCCAGAAGAACAGCCTTAGCGAAGGCTTCTTGAGAAAGCTGTAACTCTGTGAGGTGAATTAACAGAACACAAAGCAGTTTCTCAGAAAGTTTCTTTCCAGTTTTTAACGGAAGATATTTTTTTCACCATAGCCCTCTATGGGCTTCCAAATATCACTTTGCAAATTCCACAAGAACAGCCTTAGTGAAAGGCTTCTTGAGGGAAAGCTGTAACTCTGTGAGATGAATTAACAGAACACAAAGCAGTTTCTCAGACAGCTTCTTTCCAGTTTTTAACTGAAGATATTTCCTTTTACACCATAGCCCTCTATGGGCTTCCAAATATCACTTTGCAAATTCCACAAGAACAGCCTTAGCGAAAGGCTTCTTGAGGAAAGCTGTAACTCTGTGAGATGAATTAACAGAACACAAAGCAGTTTCTCAGAAAGCTTCTTTCAGTTTTTAACTTAGGATATTTCCTTTTCACCATAGCCCTCTATGGGCTTCCAAATATCACTTTGCAAATTCCACAAGAACAGTCTTAGCGAAAGGCTTCTTGAGGGAAAGCTGTAACTCTGTGAGATGAATTAAGAGAACACAAAGCAGTTTCTCAGACAGCTTCTTTCCAGTTTTTAACGGAAGATATTTTTTTCACCATAGCCCTGTATGGGCTTCCAAATATCACTTTGCAAATTCCACAAGAACAGTCTTAGCAAAAGGCTTCTTGAGGAAATCTGTAACTCTGTGAGAAGAATTAAGAGAACACAAAACAGTTTCTCAGTAAGTTTCTTTACAGTTTCTAAAGGAAGATATTTCCTTTTTCACCATAGCCCTCTAGGGGCTTCCAAATATCACTTTCCAATTTCCACAAGAACAACCTTAGCGAAAGGCTTCTTGAAGGGAAAGCTGTAACTCTGTGAGATGAATTAAGAGAACACAAAGCACTTTCTAAGAAAGCTTCTTTCCAGTTTTTTACGAAAGATATTTCCTTTTTCACCATCGCCCTCTATGGGCTTCCAAATATTTCTTTGCAAATTCCTCAAATACAGTCTTAGCAAAAGGCTTCTTGAGGGGAAAGCTGTAACTCTGTGAGTTGAATTAACAGAATACAAAGCAATTTCTCAGAAAGCTTCCTTCCAGTTTTTAACGGAAGATAATTCCTTTTTCACCATAGCCCTCTAGGGTCTTCCATATATCACTTTGCAAATTGCACAAGAAAAGTCTTAGCGATAGGCTTCTTGAGGGGAAAGCAGTAACTCTGTGAGATGAATTAACAGAACACAAAGCAGTTTCTCAGAATGCTTCTCTCCAGTTTTTAACAGAAGATATTTCCTTTTTCGCCATAGCCCTCTGTGGGCTTCCAAATATCACTTTGCAAATTCCTCAAGAACAGACTTAGCGAAAGGATTCTTGAAGGGAAAGCTGTAACTCTGTGAGATCAATTAACAGAACACAAAGCAGTTTCTCCGAAAGCTTCTTTCCAGTTTTTAACGGAAGATAATTCCTTTTTCACCATAGCCCTCTATGGGCTTCCAAATATCACTTTGCAAATTCCACAAGGACAGTCGTAGCGAAAGGCTTCTTGAGGGGAAATCTGTTACTCTGTGAGATGAATTAACAGAACACAAAGCAGTTTCTCAGAAAGCTTCTTTCTAGTTTTTAACGGAAGATATTGCCTTTTTCACCATATCCCTCTAAGGGTTTCGAAATATCACTTTGCAAATTGCACAAGAACAGTCTTAGCGAATGGCTTCTTGAGGGGAATGCTGTAACTCTGTGAGATGAATTAACAGAACACAAAGCAGTTTCTCAGAAAGCTTCTTTCCAGTTTTTAACTGAAGATATTTCCATTTTCACCATAGCCCTCTATGGGCTTCCAAATATCACTTTGCCAATTCCACAAGAACAGCCTTAGCGAAAGGCTTCTTGAAGGGAAAGCTGTAACTCTGTGACAAGAATTAACAGAGCACAACGCAGTTTCTCAGAAAGCTTCTTTTCAGTTTTTAACTTAGGAGATTTCCTATTTCATCGTAGCACACTATGGGCTTCCAAATATCACTTTGCAAATTCCAAAAGAACAGTCTTAGCGAAAGGCTTCTTGAGGGGAAAGCTGTAACTCTGTGAAATGAATTAAGAGAACACAAAGCTGTTTCTCAGAAAATTTCTTTCCAGTTTTTAACGGAAGATATTTCCTTTTTCACCATAGCCCTCTATGTGCTTCCAAATATCACTTTGCAAATTCCCCAAGATCAGTCCTAGCGAAACGCTTCTTGAGGGGAAATCTGTAACTCTGTGAGGTGAATTAACAGAACACAAAGTAGTTTCAAAGAAAGCTTCTTTCTAGTTTTTAACGGAAGATATTTCCTTTTTCACCATAGCCCACTATGGGCTTACAAATATCACTTTGCAAATTCCATAAGAACAGTCTTAGCGAAAGGCTTCTTGAGGGAAATCTGTAACTCTGTGAGATGAATTAACAGAACACAAAGCAGTTTCTCAGACAGCTTCTTTCCAGTTTTTAACTGAAGATATTCCTTTTTCACCATAGTCCTCTATGGGCTTCCAAATATCACTTTGCAAATTCCACAAGAACAGCCTTAGTGAAAGGCTTCTTGAAGGGAAAGCTGTAACTCTGTGAGATGAATGAACAGAACACAAAGCAGTTTCTCAGAAAGCTTCTTTTCAGTTTTTAACTTAGGATATTTCCTTTTCACCATAGCCCTCTATGGGCTTCCAAATATCACTTTGCCAATTCCACAAGAACAACCTTAGCGAAAGGCTTCTTGAAGGAAAGCTGTAACTCTGTGAGATGAATTAAGAGAACACAAAGCAGTTTCTCAGAAAGCTTCTTTCCAGTTTTTAACGGAAGATATTTCCTTTTCACCATAGCCTCTATGGGCTTCCAAATATCACTTTGCAAATTCCACAAGAACAGTCTTAGCGAAAGGCTTCTTGAAGGAAAGCTGTAACTCTGTGAGATGAATTAAGAGAACACAAAGCAGTTTCTCAGAAAGCTTCTTTCCAGTTTTTAACGGAAGATATTTCCTTTTCACCATAGCCCTCTATGGGCTTCCAAATATCACTTTGCAAATTCCACAAGAACAGTCTTAGCGAAAGGCTTCTTGAAGGAAAGCTGTAACTCTGTGAGATGAATTAAGAGAACACAAAGCAGTTTCTCAGAAAGCTTCTTCCAGTTTTTAACGGAAGATATTTCCTTTTTCACCATAGCCCTCCATGGGCTTCCAAATATCTCTTTCCAAATTCCACAAATACAGTCTTAGCAAAAGGCTTCTTGAGGGGAAAGCTGTAACTCTGTGAGATCAATTAACAGAACACAGAGCAGTTTCTCCGAAAGCTTCTTTCCAGTTTTTAACGGAAGATATTTCCTTTTTCACAATAGCCCTCTATGGGCTTCCAAATATCACTTTGCAAATTCCACGAGGACAGTCATAGCGAAAGGATTGTTGAGGGGAAATCTGTTACTCTGTGAGATGAATTAACAGAACACAAAGCAGTTTCTCAGAAAGCTTCTTTCCAGTTTTTAACGGAAGATATTGCCTTTTTCACCATATCCCTCTATGGGTTTCGAAATATCACTTTGCAAATTCCACAAGAACAGTCTTAGCGAAAGGCTTCTTGAGGGGAATGCTGTAACTCTGTGAGATGAATTAACAGAACACAAAGCAGTTTCTCAGAATGCTTCTCTCCAGTTTTTAACAGAAGATATTTCCTTTTTCGCCATAGCCCTCTGTGGGCTTCCAAATATCACTTTGCAAATTCCTCAAGAACAGACTTAGCGAAAGGATTCTTGAAGGGAAAGCTGTAACTCTGTGAGATCAATTAACAGAACACAAAGCAGTTTCTCCGAAAGCTTCTTTCCAGTTTTTAACAGAAGATAATTCCTTTTTCACCATAGCCCTCTATGGGCTTCCAAATATCACTTTGCAAATTCCACAAGAACAGTCCTAGCGAAACGCTTCTTGAGGGGAAATCTGTAACTCTGTGAGGTGAATTAACAGAACACAAAGTAGTTTCAAAGAAAGCTTCTTTCTAGTTTTTAACGGAAGATATTTCCTTTTTCACCATAGCCCACTATGGGCTTACAAATATCACTTTGCAAATTCCATAAGAACAGTCTTAACGAAAGGATTCTTGAGGGGAAATCTGTAACTCTGTGAGATGAATTAACAGAACACAAAGCAGTTTCTCAGACAGCTTCTTTCCAGTTTTTAACTGAAGATATTCCTTTTTCACCATATCCCTCTATGGGCTTCCAAATATCTCTTTGGAAATTCCACAAGAACAGCCTTAGTGAAAGGCTTCTTGAAGGGAAAGCTGTAACTCTGTGAAATGAATTAACAGAACACTAAGCAGTTTCTCAGAATGCTTCTTTTCAGTTTTTAACTTAGGATATTTCCGTTTTCACCGGAGCCCTCTATGGGCTTCCAAATATCACTTTGCAAATTCCACAAGAACAGTCTTAGCAAAAGGCTTCTTGAGGGGAAGCTGTAAATCTGTGAGATGAATTAAGAGAACACAAAGCCGTTTCTCAGAAAGCTTCTTTCAAGTTTTTACGGAAGATATTTCCTTTTTCACCATAGCCCTCTATGGGCTTCCAAATATCACTTTGCAAATTCCACTAGAACAGTCTTAGCGAAACCCTTCTTGAGGGGAAAGCAGTAACTCTCAGAGATTAATTAAAAGAACACAAAGCAGTTTCTCAGAAAGTTTCTTTCCAGTTTTTAACGGAAGATATTTCCTTTTTCACCATAGCCCTCTATGGGTTTCGAAATATCACTTTGCCAATTCCACAAGAAAAGTCTTAGCAAAAGACTTCTTTAGTGGAAATCTGTAACTCTGTGAGATGAAGTAACAGAACACAAAGTAGTTTCATAGAAAGCTTCTTTCCAGTTTTTAACGGAAGATATTACCTTTTTCACCATAGCCCTCTAAGGGCTTACAAATATCACTTTGCAAATTCCACAAGAACAGTCTTACCGAAAGACTTCTTGAGGGGAAAGCTGTAACTCTGTGAGATGAATTAACAGAACACAAAGCAGTTTCTCAGACAGCTTCTTTCCAGTTTTTAACTGAAGATATTCCTTTTTCACCATAGACCTCTATGGGCTTCCAAGTATCACCTTACCAATTCCAAAAGAACAGAATTAACAAAAGGCTTCTTGAGGGGAAAGCTGTAACTCTGTGAGATGAATTAACACAGCGCAAAGCAGTTTCTCAGACTGCTTCTTTCCAGTTTTTAACTGAAGATATTTCCTTTTTCACCATAGCCCTCTATGGGCTTCCAAATATCACTTTGCAAATTCCACAAGAACAGCCTTAGCGAAAGGCTTCTTGAGGGGAAAGCTGTAACTCTGTGAGATGAATTAACAGAACACAAAGCAGTTTCTCAGAATGCTTCTTTTCAGTTTTTAACTTAGGATATTTCCTTTTTCACCATAGCCCTCTATGGGCTTCCAAATATCACTTTGCAAATTCCACAAGAACAGTCTTAGCGAAACGATTCTTGAGGGGAAAGCCCTAAGTCTGTGAGATGAATTAAGAGAACACAAAGTAGTTTCTCAGACAGCTTCTTTCCAGTTTTTAACGGAAGATTTTTTTTTTCACCATAGCCCTTTATGGGCTTCCAAATATAACTTTGCGAATTCCACAAGAACAGTCTCAGCGAAACGCTTCTTGAGGGGAAAGCAGTAACTCTGAGAGATGAATTAACAGAACACAAAGCAGTTTCTCAGAAAGTTTCTTTCCAGATTTTAACGGAAGATATTTCCTTTTTCACCAGAACCCTCAATGGGCTTCTAAATATCACTTTGCCAATCCCACAAGAACAGTCTTAGCGAAAGGCTTCTTGAGGGGAAAGCTGTAACCCTGTGAGATGAATTAACAGAAAACAAAGCAGTTTCTCAGAAAGCTTCTTTCCAGTTTTTAACGGAAGATATTTCCTTTTTCACCATCGCCCTCTAAGGGCTCAAAAATATCACTTTGCAAATTCCACAAGAACAGTCTTAGCGAAACGGTTCTTGATGGGAAAGCTGTAATTCTGTGAGATGAATTAACAGAACACAAAGAAGTTTCTCAGAAAGCTTCTTTCCAGTTTTTAACTGAAGATACTTCCTTTTTCACCATAGCACTCTATGGGCTTCTGAATATCACTTTGCAAATTCCACAAGAACAGCCTTAGCGAAAAGCTTCTTGAGAGGAAAGCTGTATCTCTGTGAGATCAATTAACAGAACACAAAGCAGTTTCTCAGACAGCTTCTCTCCTGTTTTTAACTGAATATATTTTCTTTTTCACCATAGTCCTCTATGGGCTTCCAAATATCACTTTGCAAATTCCACAAGAACAGCCTTAGTGAAAGGCTTCTTGAAGGGAAAGCTGTAACTCTGTGAGATGAATTAACAGAACACAAAGCAGTTTCTCAGAAAGCTTCTTTCCAGTTTTTAAAGGAAGATATTTCCTTTTGCACCATAGCCCTCTGGGGGCTTCCAATTATCACCTTGCCAATTCCAGAAGAACAGTCTTAGCGAAAGGCTTCTTGAAGGGAAAGCAGTAACTCTGTGAGGTGAATTAACAGAACACAAAGCAGTTACTCAGAAAGCTTCTTTCCAGTTTTTATCGGAAGATATTTCCTTTTTCTCCGTAGCCCACTATGGGCTTCCAAGTATCACTTTCCAAATTCCAGAAGAACAGCCTTAGCGAAAGGCTTCTTGAAGGGAAAGCTGTAACACTGTGAGATGAATTAACAGAACACAAAGTGGTTTCTCAGAAAGCTTCTTTGCAGTTATTAACGGAAGATATTTCTTTTTCACCATAGCCCTCTAGGGGCTTCCAAATATAACTTTGCAATTTCCACAACAAAAGCCTTAGTGAAAGGCTTCTTGAGGGGAAAGCTGTAACTCTGTGAGATGAATTAACAGAGCTCAAAGCAGTTTCTCAGAATGCTTCTTTTAAGTTTTTATCTTAGGATATTTCCTTTTTCACCATAGCCCTGTATGGGCTTCCAAATATCAGTTTGCAAATTCCACAAGAACAGTCTTACCACACGGCTTCATGAGGGGAAATCTGTAACACTGTGAGTAGAATTAAGAGAACACAAAACAGTTTCTCAGTAAGTTTCTTTACAGTTTCTAAAGGAAGATATTTCCTTTTTCACCATAGCCCACTATGGGCTTCCAAGTATCACTTTCCAAATTCCAGAAGAACAGCCTTAGCGAAAGGCTTCTTGAGGGGAAAGCTGTAACTCTGTGAGATGAATTAACAGAGCTCAAAGCAGTTTCTCAGAATGCTTCTTTTAAGTTTTTATCTTAGGATATTTCCTTTTTCACCATAGCCCTGTATGGGCTTCCAAATATCAGTTTGCAAATTCCACAAGAACAGTCTTAGCAAAAGGCTTCTTGAGGGAAAGCTGTAACACTGTGAGTAGAATTAAGAGAACACAAAACAGTTTCTCAGTAAGTTTCTTTACAGTTTCTAAAGGAAGATATTTCCTTTTTCACCATAGCCCACTATGGGCTTCCAAGTATCACTTTCCAAATTCCAGAAGAACAGCCTTAGCGAAAGGCTTCTTGAGGGAAAGCTGTAACTCTGTGAAATGAATTAACAGAACACAAAGCAGTTTCTCAAGCTTCTTTCCAGTTTTTAACGGAAGATATTTTTTTCACCATAGCCCACTATGGGCTTCCAAATATCTCTTTGACAATTCCACAAGAACAGCCTTAGCGAAAGGCTTCTTGAAGGGAAAGCTGTAACTCTGTGAGATGAATTAACAGAACACAAAGCACTTTCTAAGAAAGCTTCTTTCCAGTTTTTTACGAAAGATATTTCCTTTTTCACCATCGCCCTCTATGGGCTTCCAAATATTTCTTTGCAAATTCCTCAAATACAGTCTTAGCAAAAGGCTTCTTGAGGGGAAAGCTGTAACTCTGTGAGTTGAATTAACAGAATACAAAGCAATTTCTCAGAAAGCTTCCTTCCAGTTTTTAACGGAAGATAATTCCTTTTTCACCATAGCCCTCTAGGGTCTTCCATATATCACTTTGCAAATTGCACAAGAAAAGTCTTAGCGATAGGCTTCTTGAGGGGAAAGCAGTAACTCTGTGAGATGAATTAACAGAACACAAAGCAGTTTCTCAGAATGCTTCTCTCCAGTTTTTAACAGAAGATATTTCCTTTTTCGCCATAGCCCTCTGTGGGCTTCCAAATATCACTTTGCAAATTCCTCAAGAACAGACTTAGCGAAAGGATTCTTGAAGGGAAAGCTGTAACTCTGTGAGATCAATTAACAGAACACAAAGCAGTTTCTCCGAAAGCTTCTTTCCAGTTTTTAACGGAAGATAATTCCTTTTTCACCATAGCCCTCTATGGGCTTCCAAATATCACTTTGCAAATTCCACAAGGACAGTCGTAGCGAAAGGCTTCTTGAGGGGAAATCTGTTACTCTGTGAGATGAATTAACAGATCACAAAGCAGTCTCTCACAAAGCTTCTTTCTAGTTTTTAACGGAAGATATTGCCTTTTTCACCATATCCCTCTATGGGTTTCGAAATACCACTTTGCAAATTGCACAAGAACAGTCTTAGCGAATGGCTTCTTGAGGGGAATGCTGTAACTCTGTGAGATGAATTAACAGAACAAAAAGCAGTTTCTCAGAAAGCTTCTTTCCAGTTTTTAAATGAAGATATTTCAATTTTCACCATAGCCCTCTATGGGCTTCCAAATATCACTTTGCAAATTCCAAAAGAACAGTCTTAGCGAAAGGCTTCTTGAGGAAAGCTGTAACACTGTGAGATGAATTAACAGAACACTAAGCAGTTTCTCAGAAAGCTTCTTCCAGTTTTTAAATGAAGATATTTCAATTTTCACCATAGCCCTCTATGGGCTTCCAAATATCACTTTGCAAATTCCAAAAGAACAGTCTTAGCGAAAGGCTTCTTGAGGGGAAAGCTGTAACTCTGTGAAATGAATTAAGAGAACACAAAGCTGTTTCTCAGAAAATTTCTTTCCAGTTTTTAACGGAAGATATTTCCTTTTCATCGTAGCACACTATGGGCTTCCAAATATCACTTTGCAAATTCCAAAAGAACAGTCTTAGCGAAAGGCTTCTTGAGGGGAAAGCTGTAACTCTGTGAAATGAATTAAGAGAACACAAAGCTGTTTCTCAGAAAGCTTCTTTCAGTTTTTAACGGAAGATATTTCCTTTTCACCATAGCCCTCTATGGGCTTCCAAATATCACTTTGCAAATTCACAAGAACAGTCTTAGCGAAAGGCTTCTTGAGGGAAATCTGTAACTCTGTGAGGTGAATTAACAGAACACAAAGCAGTTTCTCAGAAAGCTTCTTTCAGTTTTTAACGGAAGATATTTCCTTTTCACCATAGCCCTCTATGGGCTTCCAAATATCACTTTGCAAATTCCACAAGAACAGTCTTAGCGAAAGCTTCTTGAGGAAATCTGTAACTCTGTGAGATGAATTAACAGAACACAAAGCAGTTTCTCAGAAGCTTCTTTCCAGTTTTTAACTGAAGATATTTCCTTTTTCACCATAGCCCTCTATGGGCTTCCAAATATCACTTTGCAAATTCCACAAGAACAGCCTTAGTGAAAGGCTTCTTGAGGGGAAAGCTGTAACTCTGTGAAATGAATTAACAGAACACAAAGCAGTTTCTCAGAAGCTTCTTTCAGTTTTTAACTTAGGATATTTCCGTTTTCACCGGAGCCCTCTATGGGCTTCCAAATATCACTTTGCAAATTCCACAAGAACAGTCTTAGCAAAAGGCTTCTTGAGGGGAAGCTGTAAATCTGTGAGATGAATTAAGAGAACACAAAGCCGTTTCTCAGAAAGCTTCTTTCAAGTTTTTACGGAAGATATTTCCTTTTTCACCATAGCCCTCTATGGGCTTCCAAATATCACTTTGCAAATTCCACAAGAACAGTCTTAGCGAAACGCTTCTTGAGGGGAAAGCTGTAACTCTGTGAGATGAATTAACAGAACACAAAGCAGTTTCTCAGAAAGTTTCTTTCCAGTTTTTAACGGAAGATATTTCCTTTTTCACCATAGCCCTCTATGGGTTTCGAAATATCACTTTGCCAATTCCACAAGAACAGTCTTACCGAAAGACTTCTTGAGGGAAATCTGTAACTCTGTGAGATGAATTAACAGAACACAAAGCAGTTTCTCAGAAAGCTTCTTTCCAGTTTTTAACGGAAGATATTTCCTTTTTCACCATAGCCCTCTAAGGGCTTACAAATATCACTTTGCAAATTCCACAAGAACAGTCTTAGCGAAAGGCTTCTTGAGGAAAGCTGTAACTCTGTGAGATGAATTAACAGAACACAAAGAAGTTTCTCAGACAGCTTCTTTCCAGTTTTTAACTGAAGATATTTCCTTTTCACCATAGACCTCTATGGGCTTCCAAATATCACTTTGCAAATTCCACAAGAACAGTCTTAGCGAAAGGCTTCTTGAGGGGAAAGCTGTAACTCTGTGAGATGAATTAACAGAACACAAAGCAGTTTCTCAGACAGCTTCTTTCCAGTTTTTAACTGAAGATATTCCTTTTTCACCATAGACCTCTATGGGCTTCCAAGTATCACCTTACCAATTCCAAAAGAACAGAATTAACAAAAGGCTTCTTGAGGAAAGCTGTAACTCTGTGAGATGAATTAACAGAACACAAAGCAGTTTCTCAGACTGCTTCTTTCCAGTTTTTAACTGAAGATATTCCTTTTTCACCATAGCCTCTATGGGCTTCCAAATATCACTTTGCAATTCCACAAGAACAGCCTTAGCGAAAGGCTTCTTGAGGGAAAGCTGTAACTCTGTGAGATGAATTAACAGAACACAAAGCAGTTTCTCAGAAGCTTCTTTCAGTTTTTAACTGAAGATATTCCTTTTTCACCATAGCCCTCTAAGGGCTTACAAATATCACTTTCAAATTCCACAAGAACAGTCTTAGCGAAACGATTCTTGAGGGAAAGCAGTAACTCTGTGAGATGAATTAACAGAACACAAAGCAGTTTCTCAGAAGCTTCTTTCAGTTTTTAACGGAAGATATTCCTTTTTCACCAGAACCCTCAATGGGCTTCTAAATATCACTTTGCAAATTCACAAGAACAGTCTTAGCGAAGGCTTCTTGAAGGAAAGCTGTAACTCTGTGAGATGAATTAACAGAACACAAAGTAGTTTCTCAGACAGCTTCTTTCCAGTTTTTAACGGAAGATATTCCTTTTTCACCATAGCCCTCTATGGGCTTCCAAATATCACTTTGCAAATTCCACAAGAACAGTCTTAGCGAAAGGCTTCTTGAGGGGAAAGCAGTAACTCTGAGAGATGAATTAACAGAACACAAAGCAGTTTCTCAGAAAGTTTCTTTCCAGATTTTAACGGAAGATATTTCCTTTTTCACCAGAACCCTCAATGGGCTTCTAAATATCACTTTGCCAATCCCACAAGAACAGTCTTAGCGAAAGGCTTCTTGAGGGGAAAGCTGTAACCCTGTGAGATGAATTAACAGAAAACAAAGCAGTTTCTCAGAAAGCTTCTTTCCAGTTTTTAACGGAAGATATTTCCTTTTTCACCATCGCCCTCTAAGGGCTCAAAAATATCCCTTTGCAAATTCCACAAGAACAGTCTTAGCGAAACGGTTCTTGATGGGAAAGCTGTAATTCTGTGAGATGAATTAACAGAACACAAAGCAGTTTCTCAGACAGCTTCTCTCCTGTTTTTAACTGAAGATATTTTCTTTTTCACCATAGCCCTCTATGGGCTTCCAAATATCACTTTGCAAATTCCACAAGAACAGCCTTAGCGAAAAGCTTCTTGAGAGGAAAGCTGTATCTCTGTGAGATCAATTAACAGAACACAAAGCAGTTTCTCAGACAGCTTCTTTCCAGTTTTTAACGGAAGATATTTTCTTTTCACCATAGCCCTCTATGGGGTTCCAAATATCACTTTGCAAATTCCACAGGAACAGCCTTAGCGAAAGGCTTCTTGAAGGGAAAGCTGTAACTCTGTGAGATGAATTAACAGAACACAAAGCAGTTTCTCAGAAAGCTTCTTTCCAGTTTTTAAAGGAAGATATTTCCTTTTCACCATAGCCCTCTATGGGCTTCCAAATATCACTTTGCAATTCCACAAGAACAGTCTTAGCGAAAGGCTTCTTGAGGGAAAGCAGTAACTCTGTGAGATGAATTAACAGAACACAAAGCAGTTTCTCAGAAGCTTCTTTCAGTTTTTAACGGAAGATATTTCTTTTCACCATAGCCTCTATGGGCTTCAAATATCACTTTCAAATTCCACAAGAACAGCCTTAGTGAAAGGCTTCTTGAGGAAAGCTGTAACACTGTGAGATGAATTAACAGAACACAAAGCAGTTTCTCAGAAGCTTCTTTCAGTTTTAACTGAAGATATTCCTTTTTCACCAGAACCCTCAATGGGCTTCTAAATATCACTTTGCAATTCCACAAGAACAGTCTTAGCGAAAAGCTTCTTGAGGAAAGCTGTAACTCTGTGAGATGAATTAACAGAACACAAAGCAGTTTCTCAGAAAGCTTCTTTCAGTTTTTAACGGAAGATATTTCTTTTCACCATAGCCCTCTAGGGCTTCCAAATATCACTTTGCAAATTCCACAAGAACAGCCTTAGTGAAAGGCTTCTTGAGGGAAAGCTGTAACTCTGTGAGATGAATTAACAGAACACAAAGCAGTTTCTCAGAAAGCTTCTTTCAGTTTTAACTTAGGATATTTCCTTTTCACCATAGCCCTCTATGGGCTTCCAAATATCACTTTGCAATTCCACAAGAACAGTCTTAGCAAAAGGCTTCTTGAGGAAATCTGTAACTCTGTGAGATGAATTAAGAGAACACAAAGCAGTTTCTCAGAAAGCTTCTTTCCAGTTTTTAAAGGAAGATATTTCCTTTTCACCATAGCCCTCTAGGGCTTCCAAATATCACTTTCAAATTCCACAAGAACAGCCTTAGCGAAGGCTTCTTGAGGAAAGCTGTAACTCTGTGAGATGAATTAACAGAACACAAAGCAGTTTCTCAG
>JAKFHT010002640.1:0-14458 GCA_023783455.1 Erythrocebus patas | reverse complement strand
TGAAGGAAAGATGTAACTCTGTGAGATGAATTAACAGAACACAGAGCAGTTTCTCAAGCTTCTTTCCATATTTTTTCACCATAGCCCCTATGGGCTTCCAAATATCACTTTGCTAATTCCACAAGAACAGCCTAAGCGAAAAGGCTTCTGAAGGGAAAGATGTAAGTCTGTGAGATGAATTAACAGAACACAGAGCAGTTTCTCAGAAAGCTTTTTTCCAGTTTTGAACAGAAGATGTTTCCTTCACCATAGCCCTATGTGCTTCCAAATATCACTTTGCCAATTCCAAAAGAACAGTCTTAGCGAAAGGCTTCTTGAAGGAAAGATGTAACACTGTGAGATGAATTAACAGAACACAGAGCAGTTTCTCAGAAAGCTTCTTTCCAGTTTTGAACGGAAGATATTTTTTTCACCAGCCCTCACGGGCTTCCAAATATCCCTTGCTAATTCCACAAGAACAGCCTTAGCGAAAGGCTTCTTTAGGAAAGATGTAACCTGTGAGATGAATTAACAGAACACAGAGCAGTTTCTCAGAAAGCTTCTTTCCGGTTTTGAACTGTAGATATTTCTTTTTCACCATAGCCCTCTATGAGCTTCCAAATATCACTTTGCTAATTCCACAAGAACAGCCTTAGCGAAAGGCTTCTTGAAGGAAAGATGTAACCTGTGAGATGAATTAGCAGAACACAGAGCAGTTTCTCAGAAAGCTTCTTTCCAGTTTTGAACGGAAGATATTTTTTTCAC
This sequence comes from Erythrocebus patas, assembly GCA_023783455.1. NCBI lineage: Eukaryota > Metazoa > Chordata > Mammalia > Primates > Cercopithecidae > Erythrocebus > Erythrocebus patas. The sequence goes on along the minus strand of JAKFHT010002640.1, from coordinate 13,714 downwards.
CATAGCCCGCCATGGGCTTCCAAATATCCTTTGCCAATTCCACAAGAACAGCCTTAGCGAAAGGCTTCTTGAAGGAAAGATGTAACCTGTGAGATGAATTAACAGAACACAGAGCAGTTTCTCAGAAAGCTTTTTTCCAGTTTTAAACGGAAGATATTTCCTTTTTCACCATAGCCCCTATGGGCTTCCAAATATCACTTTGCCAATTCCTCAAGAACAGCCTTAGCGAAAGGCTTTTGGAAGGGAAAGATGTAACTCGGTGAGATGAATTAACAGAACACAGAGAAGTTTCTCAGAAAGCTTCTTTCCAGTTTTGAACGGAAGATATTTCCTTTTTCAACCTAGCCCTCTATGGGCTTCCAAATATCACTTTGCCGATTCCACAAGAACAGCCGTGGCGAAAGGCTTCTTGAAGGGAAAGATGTAACTCTGTGAGATGAATTGAGAGAACACAGAGCAGTTTCACAGAAAGCTTCTTTCCAGTTTTGAACGGAAGATATTTCCTTTTTCACCATAGCCCTCTACGGACTTCCAAATATCACTTTGCCAATTCCACAAGAATAGCCTTAGCGAAAGGCTTCTTGAAAGGAAAGATGTAACTCTGTGAGATGAATTAACAGAACACAGAGCAGTTTCTCAGAAAGCTTCTTTCCAGTTTTGAACGGAAGATATTTCCTTTTTCACCATAGTCCCCTATGGGCTTCCAAATATCACTTTGCCAATTCCACAAGAATAGCCTTAGCGAAAGGCTTCTTGAAGGGAAAGATATAACTCTGTGAGATGAATTAACAGAACACAGAGCAGTTTCTGAGAAAGCTTCTTTCCAGTTTTGAACGGAAGATATTTCCTTTATCACCATAGCCCCCAATGTGCTTCCAAATATCCCTTTACCAATTCCACAAGAACAGCCTTAGCGAAAGGGTTCTTGAAGGGAAAGATGTAACTCTGTGAGATGAATTAACAGAACACAGAGCAGTTTCTCAGAAAGCTTCTTTCCAGTTTTGAACGGAAGATATTTCCTTTTCCACGGTAGCCCTCTAAGGGCTTCCAAATATCACTTTGCCAATTCCTCAAGAACAGCATTAGCGAAAGGCTTTTGGAAGGGAAAGATGTAACTCGGTGAGATGAATTAACAGAACACAGAGCAGTTTCTCAGAAAGCTTCCTTCCAGTTTTGAACGGAAGATATTTCCTTTTTCACCATAGCCCCCTATGGGCTTCCAAATATCACAATTCTAAAGAACAGTCTTAGCCAAAGGCTTCTGAAGGGAAAGATGTAACTCGGTGAGATGAATTAACAGAACACAGAGCAGTTTCTCAGAAAGCTTCCTTCCAGTTTTGAACGGAAGATATTTATTTTTCACCATAGCCCCCTATGGGCTTCCAAATATCACGTTGCCAATTCTAAAAGAACAGTCTTAGCCAAAGGCTTCTTGAAGGGAAAGATGTAACTCTGTAAGATGAATTAACAGAACACAGAGCAGTTTCTAAGAAAGCTTCTTTCCAGTTTTGAACGGAAGATATTTCCTTTACACCATAGCCCTCTATGGGCTTCCAAATATCACTTTGCCAATTCCACAAGAACAGTCAGAAGTAAAGGCTTCTTGAAGGGAAAGATGTAACTCTGTGAGATGAATTAACAGAACACAGAGCAGTTTCAGAAAGTTTCTTGCCAGTTTTGAACGGAAGATATTTCCTTTTCACCATAGCCCTTTTGGGCTTCCAAATATCACTTTGCCAATTCCACAAGAATAGCCTTAGCGAAAGGCTTCTTGAAGGAAGATGTAACTCTGTGAGATGAATTAACAGAACACAGAGCAGTTTCTCCAAAGCTTCTTTCCAGTTTTGAACGGAAGATATTCCTTTTTTCACCATAGCCCTCTTTGGGCTTCCAAATATCCCTTTGCTAATTCCACAAGAACAGCCTTAGCGAAAGGCTTTGAAGGAAAGATGTAACTCTGTGAGATGAATTAACAGAACACAGAGCAGTTTCTCAGAAAGCTTCTTTCCAGTTTTGAACGGAAGATATTTCCTTTTCACCATAGCCCTCTATGGGCTTCAAATATCCTTTACCAATTCCACAAGAACAGCCATAGGAAAGGCTTCTTTAGGAAAGATGTAACTCTGTGAGATGAATTAACAGAACACAGAGCAGTTTCTCAGAAAGCTTCTTCCGGTTTTGAACGGAAGATATTTCTTTTTCAGCATAGCCCTCTATGGGCTTCCAAATATCACTTTGCCAATTCCACAAGAACAGCCTTAGTGAAAGGCTTCTTGAAGGAAAGATGTAACTCTGTGAGATGAATTAACAGAACACAGAGCAGTTTCTCAGAAAGCTTTTCCAGTTTTGAACGGAAGATATTTCCTTTTCACCATAGCCCGCTATGGGCTTCCAAATATCCCTTTGCTAATTCCACAAGAACAGCCTTAGCGAAAGGCTTTTGAAGGGAAAGATGTAACTCTGTGAGATGAATTAACAGAACACAGAGCAGTTTCTCAGAAAGCTTCTTCCAGTTTTGAACGGAAGATATTTCTTTTCACCATCGCCCCTAGGGCTTCCAAATATCACTTTGCCAATTCCACAAGAACAGCCTTAGCGAAGGCTTCCTGAAGGGAAAGATGTAACTCTGTGAGATGAATTAACAGAACACAGAGCAGTTTCTCAGAAAGCTTCTTTCCAGTTTTGAACGGAAGATATTTCCTTTTTTCTCCAGAGTCTCTATGGGCTTCCAAATATCACTTTGCCAATTCCTCAAGAACAGCCTTAGCGAAAGGCTTTTGAAGGAAAGATGTAACTCGTGAGATGAATTAACAGAACACAGAGAAGTTTCAGAAAGCTTCTTTCCAGTTTTGAACGGAAGATATTTCCTTTTCACCATAGCCCCTATGGGCTTCCAAATATCACTTGCCAATTCTAAAGAACAGTCTTAGTGAAAGGCTTTTGAAGGAAAGATGTAACTCTGAGATGAATTAACAGAACACAGAGCAGTTTCTCAGAAAGCTTCTTTCCAGTTTTGAACGGAAGATATTTTTTCACCATAGCCCTCTATGGGCTTCCAAATATCACTTTGCTAATTCCACAAGAACAGCCTGAGGAAAGGCTCTTGAAGGGAAAGATGTAACTCTGTGAGATGAATTGAGAGAACACAGAGCAGTTTCTCAGAAAGCTTCTTTCCAGTTTTGAACGGAAGATATTTTTCACCATAGTCCCTAAGGGCTTCCAAATATCACTTTGCCAATTCCACAAGAATAGCCTTAGCGAAAGGCTTTTGAAGGGAAAGATGTAACTCTGTGAGATGAATTAACAGAACACAGAGCAGTTTCTAAGAAAGCTTCTTTCCAGCTTTGAACGGAAGTTATTTCCTTTATCACCATGGCCCCCTATAAGCTTCCAAATATCCCTTTACTAATTCCACAAGAACAGCCTTAGCGAAAGGGTTCTTGAAGGAAAGATATAACTCTGTGAGATGAATTAACAGAACACAGAGCAGTTTCTCAGAAAGCTTTTTCCAGTTTTGAACGGAAGATATTTTTTCACCATAGCCCCTATGGGCTTCCAAATATCACTTGCCAATTCCTCAAGAACAGCATTAGCGAAAGGCTTTTGGAAGGAAGATGTAACTCGGTGAGATGAATTAACAGAACACAGAGCAGTTTCTCAGAAAGTTCTTTCCAGTTTTGAACGGAAGATATTTTTTCACCATAGCCCCTATGGGCTTCCAAATATCACTTTGCCAATTCTGAAAGAACTGTCTTAGCGAAAGGCTTGAAGGGAAAGATGTAACCTGTGAGATGAATTAACAGAACACAGAGCAGTTTCTCAGAAAGCTTCTTTCCAGTTTTGAACGGAAGATATTTCCTTTTCACCATAGCCCTCTATGGGCTTCAAATATCCTTGCTAATTCCACAAGAACAGCCTTAGCGAAAGGCTCTTTTAGGAAAGATGTAACCTGTGAGATGAATTAACAGAACACAGAGCAGTTTCTCAGAAAGCTTCTTTCCGGTTTTGAACGGAAGATATTTCTTTTTTCACCATAGCCCTCTATGGGCTTCCAAATATCACTTTGCCAATTCCACAAGAACAGCCTTAGCGAAAGGCTTCTGAAGGAAAGATATAACTCTGTGAGATGAATTAACAGAACACAGAGCAGTTTCTCAGAAAGCTTCTTTCCAGTTTTGAACGGAAGATATTTCCTTTTCACCATAGCCCTCTATGGGCTTCAAATATCCTTGCTAATTCCACAAGAACAGCCTTAGCGAAAGGCTCTTTTAGGAAAGATGTAACCTGTGAGATGAATTAACAGAACACAGAGCAGTTTCTCAGAAAGCTTCTTTCCGGTTTTGAACGGAAGATATTTCTTTTTTCACCATAGCCCTCTATGGGCTTCCAAATATCACTTTGCCAATTCCACAAGAACAGCCTTAGCGAAAGGCTTCTGAAGGAAAGATATAACTCTGTGAGATGAATTAACAGAACACAGAGCAGTTTTTCAGAAAGCTTCTTTCCAGTTTTGAACGGAAGATATTTTTTTCACCATAGCCCGCTATGGGCTTCCAAATATCCCTGCTAATTCCACCACAACAGCCTTAGGTAAAGGCTTTTGAAGGGAAAGATGTAACTCTGTGAGATGAATTAACAGAACACAGAGCAGTTTTTCAGAAAGTTTCTTTCCAGTTTTGAACGGAAGATATTTTTTTCACCATAGCCCCTAGGGCTTCCAAATATCACTTTGCTAATTCCACAAGAACAGCCTTAGCGAAAGGCTTCTGAAGGAAAGATGTAACTCTGTGAGATGAATTCACAGAACACAGAGCAGTTTCTCAGAAAGCTTTTTCCAGTTTTGAACGGAAGATATTTTTTTCACCATAGCCTCTATGGGCTTCCAAATATCACTTTGCCAATTCCAAAATAACAGTCTTAGCGAAAGGCTTCTGAAGGAAAGATGTAACTCTGTGAGATGAATTAACAGAACACAGAGCAGTTTCTCAGAAAGCTTCTTCCAGTTTTGAACGGTAGATATTTTTTTCACCATAGCCTCTCTGGGCTTCCAAATATCACTTTGCCAATTCCACATGAATAGCCTTATCGAAAGGCTTTTGAAGGAAAGATGTAACTCTGTGAGATGAATTAACAGAACACAGAGCAGTTTCTCAGAAAGCTTCTTCCGTTTTGAACTGTAGATATTTCTTTTTTCACCATAGCCTCTATGAGCTTCCAAATATCACTTTGCCAATTCCACAAGAACAGCCTTAGCGAAGGCTTCTGAACGGAAAGATGTAACTCTGTGAGATGAATTAACAGAACACAGAGCAGTTTCTCAGAAAGTTCTTTCCAGTTTTGAACGGAAGATATTTTTTTCACCATAGCCCGCTATGGGCTTCCAAATATCCCTAATTCCACAAGAACAGCCTTAGCGAAGGCTTGAAGGAAAGATGTAACCTGTGAGATGAATTAACAGAACACAGAGCAGTTTCTCAGAAAGCTTCTTCCAGTTTTGAACGGAAGATATTTCTTTTTTCACCATAGCCCCTATGGGCTTCAAATATCCTTTGCTAATTCCAAAAGAACAGCCTTAGCGAAAGGCTTCTTGAAGGAAAGATGTAACTCTGTGAGATGAATTCACAGAACACAGAGCAGTTTCTTAGAAAGCTTCTTCCAGTTTTGAACGGAAGATATTTCCTTCACCATAGCCCCTATGGGCTTCCAAATATCCTTTGCCAATTCCACAAGAACAGCCTTAGCGAAAGGCTTCTTGAAGGGAAAGATGTAACTCTGTGAGATGGATTAACAGAACACAGAGCAGTTTCTCAGAAAGCTTTTTCCAGTTTTAAACGGAAGATATTTCTTTTTCACCATAGCCCGCTTATGGGCTTCAAATATCCCTTGCCAATTCCACATGAATAGCCTTATCGAAAGGCTTGAAGGAAAGATGTAACTCTGTGAGATGAATTAACAGAACACAGAGCAGTTTCTCAGAAAGCTTCTTTCCAGTTTTGAACGGAAGATATTTTTTTCACCATAGCCCTCACGGCTTCCAAATATCACTTTGCCAATTCCACAAGAATAGCGTTAGCTTAAAGGCTTGAAGGAAAGATGTAACCTGTGAGATGAATTAACAGAACACAGAGCAGTTTCTCAGAAAGCTTCTTTCCAGTTTTGAACGGAAGATATTTCCTTCACCATAGCCCCTATGGGCTTCAAATATCCTTTGCCAATTCCACAAGAACAGCCTTAGCGAAAGGCTTCTTGAAGGAAAGATGTAACTCTGTGAGATGAATTCACAGAACACAGAGCAGTTTCTCAGAAAGCTTTTTCCAGTTTTGAACGGAAGATATTTCCTTTTCACCATAGCCTCTATGGGCTTCCAAATATCACTTTGCCAATTCCAAAAGAACAGTCTTAGCGAAAGGCTTCTTGAAGGGAAAGATGTAACTCTGTGAGATGAATTCACAGAACACAGAGCAGTTTCTTAGAAAGCTTCTTTCCAGTTTTGAACGGAAGATATTTCCTTTTCACCATAGCCCCTATGGGCTTCCAAATATCACTTTGCCAATTCCAAAAGAACAGTCTTAGCGAAAGGCTTCCTGAATGGAACGATGTAACTCTGTGAGATGAATTAACAGAACACAGAGCAGTTTCTCAGAAAGCTTCTTTCCAGTTTTGAACGGAAGATATTTCCTTTTCAGCTTAGCCCTCTATGGGCTTCCAAATATCCTTTGCTAATTCCACAAGAACAGCCTTAGCGAAAGGCTTCTTGAAGGAAAGATGTAACTCTGTGAGATGAATTAACAGAACACAGAGCAGTTTCTCAGAAAGCTTCTTTCCAGTTTTGAACGGAAGATATTTTTTTCACCATAGCCCTCTATGGGCTTCCAAATATCACTTTGCCTATTCCAAAAACAGTCTTAGCGAAAGGCTTTTGAAGGAAAGATGTAACTCTGTGAGATGAATTAACAGAACACAGAGCAGTTTCTCAGAAAGCTTTTTCCAGTTTTGAACGGAAGATATTTTTTTCACCATAGCCCGCTATGGGCTTCAAATATCCTTGCCAATTCCACAAGAACAGCCTTAGCGAAGGCTTCTTGAAGGGAAAGATGTAACTCTGTGAGATGAATTAACAGAACACAGAGCAGTTTCTCAGAAAGCTTTTTCCAGTTTTGAACGGAAGATATTTCCTTTTCACCATAGCCTCTATGGGCTTCCAAATATCCTTTGCCAATTCCACAAGAACAGCCAGAAGCGAAAAGGCTTCTTGAAGGGAAAGATGTAACTCTGTGAGATGATTTCACAGAACACAGAGCAGTTTCTCAGAAAGCTTCTTTCCAGTTTTGAACGGAAGATATTTTTTCACCAGAGCTCTATGGGCTTCCAAATATCACTTTGCCAATTCTAAAAGAATAGCCTTAGCGAAAGGCTTTTGAAGGAAAGATGTAACTCTGTGAGATGAATTAACAGAACACAGAGCAGTTTCTCAGAAAGCTTCTTTCCAGTTTTGAACGGAAGATATTTCCTTTTCACCATAGCCCCTATGGGCTTCAAATATCCTTTGCCAATTCCACAAAACAGCCTTAGCGAAAGGCTTCTTGAAGGAAGATGTAACTCTGTGAGATGAATTAACAGAACACAGAGCAGTTTCTCCGAAAGCTTCTTTCCAGTTTTGAACGGAAGATATTTCCTTTTCACCATAGCCCTCTATGGGCTTCCAAATATCACTTTGCCAATTCTAAAAGAACAGTCTTAGCGAAAATGCTTTTGAAGGAAAGATGTAACTCTGTGAGATGAATTAACAGAACACAGAGCAGTTTCTCGAAAGCTTCTTTCCAGTTTTGAACAAAAGATATTTCCTTTTCACCATAGCCCTCTATGGGCTTCCAAATATCACTTTGCCAATTGCACAAGAACAGCCTTAGCGAAAGGGTTCTTGAAGGAAAGATGTAACTCTGTGAGATGAATTAACAGAACACAGAGCAGTTTCTCAGAAAGCTTCTTTCCAGTTTTGAACGGAAGATATTTCCTTTTCACCATAGCCCTCTATGGGCTTCCAAATATCGCTTGCTAATTCCACAAGAAAAGCCTTAGCGAAAGGCTTCTTGAAGGGAAAGATGTAACTCTGTGAGATGAATTCACAGAACACAGAGCAGTTTCTCAGAAAGCTTCTTTCCAGTTTTGAACGGAAGATATTTCCTTTATCACCATAGCCCCATATGTGCTTCCAAATATCCCTTTACCAATTCCACAAGAACAGCCGTAGCGAAAGGCTTCTTGAAGGGAAAGATGTATCTCTGTGAGATGAATTAACAGAACACAGAGCAGTTTCTCAGTAAGCTTCTTTTCAGTTTAGAACGGAAGATATTTCCTTTTCCACGGTAGCCCTCTAAGGGCTTCCAAATATCACTTTGCCAATTCCTCAAGAACAGCCTTAGCGAAAGGCTTTTGGAAGGGAAAGATGTAACTCTGTGAGATGAATTAACAGAACACAGAGCAGTGTCTCAGAGAGCTTCTTTCCAGTTTTGAACGGAAGATATTTCCTTTTTCACCATAGCCCCCTGTGGGCTTCCAAATATCACTTTGCCCATTCTAAAAGAACTGTCTTAGCGAAAGGCTTCTTGAAGGGAAAGATGTAACTCTGTGAGATGAATTAACAGAACACAGAGCAGTTTCTCAGAAAGCTTCTTTCCAGTTTTGAACGGAAGATATTTCCTTTTTCACCATAGCCCTCTATGGGCTTCCAAATATCACTTTGCCGATTCCACAAGAACAGCCGTAGCGAAAGGCTTCTTGAAGGGAAAGATGTAACTCTGTGAGATGAATTGACAGAACACAGAGCAGTTTCTCAGAAAGCTTCTTTCCAGTTTTGAACGGAAGATATTTCCTTTTTCACCATAGCCCTCTACGGGCTTCCAAATATCACTTTGCCAATTCCACAAGAATAACCTTAGCGAAAGGCTTTTTGAAGGGAAAGATGTAACTGTGTGAGATGAATTAACAGAACACAAAGCAGTTTCTCAGAAAGCTTCTTTCCAGTTTTGAACGGAAGATATTTCCTTTTTCACCATAGTCCCCTATGGGCTTCCAAATATCCCTTTGCCAATTCCACAAGAACAGCCTTAGCGAAAGGCTTCTTGAAGGGAAAGATGTAACTCTGTGAGATGAATTAACAGAACACAGAGCAGTTTCTCAGAAAGCTTCTTTACAGTTTTGAACGGAAGATATTTCCTTTTTCACCATAGTCCCCTATGGGCTTCCAAATATACCTTTGCCAATTCCACAAGAACAGCCTTAGCGAAAGGCTTCTTGAAGCGAAAGATGTAACTCTGTGAGATGAATTCACAGAACACAGAGCAGGTTCTCAGAAAGCTTCTTTCCAGTTTTGAACTTAAGATATTTCCTTTTCACCATAGCCCTCACGGGCTTCCAAATATCCTTTGCCAATTCCACAAGAACAGCCTTAGCGAAAGGCTTCTTGAAGGAAAGATGTAACTCTGTGAGATGAATTAACAGAACACAGAGCAGTTTCTCAGAAAGCTTCTTTCCAGTTTTAAACGGAAGATATTTCCTTTTTCACCATAGCCCGCTATGGGCTTCCAAATATCCCTTTGCCAATTCCACATGAATAGCCTTAGCGAAAGGCTTCTTGAAGGAAAGATGTAACTCTGTGAGATGAATTAACAGAACACAGAGCAGTTTCTCAGAAAGCTTCTTTCCAGTTTTGAGCGGAAGATATTTCCTTTTCACCATAGCCCTCACGGGCTTCCAAATATCACTTTGCCAATTCCACAAGAATAGCGTTAGCGAAAGGCTTCTTGAAGGGAAAGATGTAACTCTGTGAGATGAATTAACAGAACACAGAGCAGTTTCTCAGAAAGCTTCTTTCCAGTTTGGAACGGAAGATATTTCCTTTTTCGCCATAGCCCCCTATGGGCTTCCAAATATCCCTTTGCCAATTCCACAAGAACAGCCTTAGCGAAAGGCTTCTTGAAGGGAAAGATGTGACTCTGTGAGATGAATTCACAGAACACAGAGCAGTTTCTCCGAAAGCTTCTTTCCAGTTTTGAACGGAAGATATTTCCTTTTTCACCATAGCACTCTATGGGCTTCCAAATATGACTTTGCCAATTCCAAAAGAACAGTCTTAGCGAAAGGCTTCTTGAAGGGAAAGATGTAACTCTGTGAGATGAATTCACAGAACACAGAGCAGTTTCTTAGAAAGCTTCTTTCCAGTTTTCAACAGAAGATGTTTCCTTTTTCACCATAGCCCTCTATGGGCTTCCAAATATCACTTTGCCAATTCCAAAAGAACAGTCTTAGCGAAAGGCTTCCTGAAGGGAAAGATGTAACTCTGTGAGATGAATTAACAGAACACAGAGCAGTTTCTCAGAAAGCTTCTTTCCAGTTTTGAACGGAAGATATTTCCTTTTTCACCATAGCCCGCTATTGGCTTCCAAATATCCCTTTGCCAATTCCACATGAATAGCCTTAGCGAAAGGCTTCTTGAAGGGAAAGATGTAACTCTGTGAGATGAATTAACAGAACACAGAGCAGTTTCTCGGAAAGCTTCTTTCCAGTTTTGAACAAAAGATATTTCCTTTTTCACCATAGCCCTCTATGGGCTTCCAAATATCACTTTGCCAATTCCACAAGAACAGCCTTAGCGAAAGGGTTCTTGAAGGGAAAGATGTAACTCTGTGAGATGAATTAACAGAACACAGAGCAGTTTCTCAGAAAGCTTCTTTCCAGTTTTGAACGGAAGATATTTCTTTTTTCACCTTAGCCCTCTACGGGCTTCCAAATATCACTTTGCCAATTCCACAAGAACAGCCTTAGCGAAAGGCTTCTTGAAGGGAAGGATGTAACTCTGTGAGATGAATTAACAGAACACAGAGCAGTTTCTCAGAAAGCTTCTTTACAGTTTTGAACAGAAGATATTTCCTTTTTCACCATAGCCCTCTATGGGCTTCCAAATATCACTTTGCCAATTCCAAAAGAACAGTCTTAGCGAAAGGCTTCTTGAAGGGAAAGATGTAACTCTGTGAGATGAATTAACAGAACACAGAGCACTTTCTCAGAAAGCTTCTTTCCAGTTTTGAACGGAAGATATTCCCTTTTTCACCATAGCCCTCTTTGGGCTTCCAAATATCCCTTTGCCAATTCCACAAGAACAGCCTTAGCGAAAGGCTTCTTGAAGCGAAAGATGTAACTCTGTGAGATGAATTAACAGAACACAGAGCAGTTTCTCAGAAATCTTCTTTCCAGTTTTGAACGGAAGATATTCCCTTTTTCACCATAGCCCTCTAAGGGGTTCCAAATATCACTTTGCCAATTCCACAAGAACAGCCTTAGCGAAAGGCTTCTTGAAGGTAACGATGTAACTCGGTGAGATGAATTAACAGAACACAGAGCAGTTTCTCAGAAAGCTTCTTTCCAGTTTTGAACGGAAGATATTTCCTTTTTCACCATAGCCCTCTATGGGCTTCCAAATATCGCTTTGCCAATTCCACAAGAAAAGCCTTAGCGAAAGGCTTCTTGAAGGGAAAGATGTAACTCTGTGAGATGAATTCACAGAACACAGAGCAGTTTCTCAGAAAGCTTCTTTCCAGTTTTGAACGGAAGATATTTCCTTTATCACCATAGCCCCATATGTGCTTCCAAATATCCCTTTACCAATTCCACAAGAACAGCCTTAGCGAAAGGCTTCTTGAAGGGAAAGATGTAACTCTGTGAGATGAATTAACAGAACACAGAGCAGTTTCTCAGAAAGCTTCTTTCCAGTTTTGAACGGAAGATATTTCCTTTTCCACGGTAGCCCTCTATGGGCTTCCAAATATCACTTTGCCAATTCCTCAAGAACAGCCTTAGCGAAAGGCTTTTGGAAGGGAAAGATGTAACTCGGTGAGATGAATTAACAGAACACAGAGCAGTGTCTCAGAGAGCTTCTTTCCAGTTTTGAACGGAAGATATTTCCTTTTTCACCATAGCCCCCTGTGGGCTTCCAAATATCACTTTGCCCATTCTAAAAGAACTGTCTTAGCGAAAGGCTTCTTGAAGGGAAAGATGTAACTCTGTGAGATGAATTAACAGAACACAGAGCAGTTTCTCAGAAAGCTTCTTTCCAGTTTTGAACGGAAGATATTTCCTTTTTCACCATAGCCCTCTATGGGCTTCCAAATATCACTTTGCCGATTCCACAAGAACAGCCGTAGCGAAAGGCTTCTTGAAGGGAAAGATGTAACTCTGTGAGATGAATTGACAGAACACAGAGCAGTTTCTCAGAAAGCTTCTTTCCAGTTTTGAACGGAAGATATTTCCTTTTTCACCATAGCCCTCTACGGGCTTCCAAATATCACTTTGCCAATTCCACAAGAATAACCTTAGCGAAAGGCTTTTTGAAGGGAAAGATGTAACTGTGTGAGATGAATTAACAGAACACAAAGCAGTTTCTCAGAAAGCTTCTTTCCAGTTTTGAACGGAAGATATTTCCTTTTCACCATAGCCCCTGTGGGCTTCCAAATATCCCTTTGCCAATTCCACAAGAACAGCCTTAGCGAAAGGCTTCTTGAAGGGAAAGATGTAACTCTGTGAGATGAATTAACAGAACACAGAGCAGTTTCTCAGAAAGCTTCTTTACAGTTTTGAACGGAAGATATTTCCTTTTTCACCATAGTCCCCTATGGGCTTCCAAATATACCTTTGCCAATTCCACAAGAACAGCCTTAGCGAAAGGCTTCTTGAAGCGAAAGATGTAACTCTGTGAGATGAATTCACAGAACACAGAGCAGGTTCTCAGAAAGCTTCTTTCCAGTTTTGAACTTAAGATATTTCCTTTTTCACCATAGCCCTCTACGGGCTTCCAAATATCCCTTTGCCAATTCCACAAGAACAGCCTTAGCGAAAGGCTTCTTGAAGGGAAAGATGTAACTCTGTGAGATGAATTAACAGAACACAGAGCAGTTTCTCAGAAAGCTTCTTTCCAGTTTTAAACGGAAGATATTTCCTTTTTCACCATAGCCCGCTATGGGCTTCCAAATATCCCTTTGCCAATTCCACATGAATAGCCTTAGCGAAAGGCTTCTTGAAGGGAAAGATGTAACTCTGTGAGATGAATTAACAGAACACAGAGCAGTTTCTCAGAAAGCTTCTTTCCAGTTTTGAACGGAAGATATTTCCTTTTTCACCATAGCCCTCTACGGGCTTCCAAATATCACTTTGCCAATTCCACAAGAATAGCGTTAGCGAAAGGCTTCTTGAAGGGAAAGATGTAACTCTGTGAGATGAATTAACAGAACACAGAGCAGTTTCTCAGAAAGCTTCTTTCCAGTTTGGAACGGAAGATATTTCCTTTTTCGCCATAGCCCCCTATGGGCTTCCAAATATCCCTTTGCCAATTCCACAAGAACAGCCTTAGCGAAAGGCTTCTTGAAGGGAAAGATGTGACTCTGTGAGATGAATTCACAGAACACAGAGCAGTTTCTCCGAAAGCTTCTTTCCAGTTTTGAACGGAAGATATTTCCTTTTTCACCATAGCACTCTATGGGCTTCCAAATATCACTTTGCCAATTCCAAAAGAACAGTCTTAGCGAAAGGCTTCTTGAAGGGAAAGATGTAACTCTGTGAGATGAATTCACAGAACACAGAGCAGTTTCTCAAGCTTCTTTCCAGTTTTCAACAGAAGATGTTTCCTTTTTCACCATAGCCCTCTATGGGCTTCCAAATATCA
>JAKFHT010002639.1:0-14461 GCA_023783455.1 Erythrocebus patas | reverse complement strand
CTTCTTTCCAGTTTTGAACAGAAGATATTTCCTTTTCAACATAGCCTCTAAGGACTTCCAAATATCCTTTGCAATTCCACAAGAAGAGCCTTAGAGAAAGGCTTCTTGAAGAGAAAGATGTAACTCTGTGAGATGAATTAACAGAACACAGAGCAGTTTCTCAGAAAGCTTCTTTCCGGTTTTGAACGGAGATATTTCCTTTTCAACATAGCCTCTAAGGACTTCCAAATATCCTTTGCAATTCCACAAGAATAGCCTTAGCGAAAGGCTTATTGAAGGAAAGATGTAACCCTATGAGATGAATTAACAGAACAAAGAGCAGTTTCTCAGAAAGCTTCTTTCCAGTTTTGAACAGAAGATATTTCCTTTTCAACATAGCCTCTAAGGACTTCCAAATATCCTTTGCAATTCCACAAGAATAGCCTTAGCGAAAGGCTTATTGAAGGAAAGATGTAACCCTGTGAGATGAATTAACAGAACAAAGAGCAGTTTCTCAGAAAGCTTCTTTCCAGTTTTGAACAGAAGATATTTCCTTTTCAACATAGCCTCTAAGGACTTCCAAATATCCTTTGCAATTCCACAAGAAGAGCCTTAGAGAAAGGCTTCTTGAAGAGAAAGATGTAACTCTGTGAGATGAATTAACAGAAAACAGAGCAGTTTCTCAGAAAGCTTGCTTCCAGTTTTGAACAGAAGATATTTCCTTTTCAACATAGCCTCTAAGGACTTCCAAATATCCTTTGCAATTCCACAAGAATAGCCTTAGCGAAAGGCTTATTGAAGGAAAGATGTAACCCTATGAGATGAATTAACAGAACAAAGAGCAGTTTCTCAGAAAGCTTCTTCCGGTTTTGAACGGAGATATTTCTTTTTCCCATAGCCCTCAATGGGCTTCCAAATATCACTTTGCCAATTCCACAAGAACAGCCTTAGCCAAAGGCTTCTTGAAGGGAAAGATGTAACTCTGTGAGATGAATTAACAGAACACAGAGCAGTTTCTCAGAAAGCTTCTTTCCGGTTTTGAACGGAAGGTATTTCCTTTTTCACCATAGCCCTCTATGGGCTTCCAAATATCCCTTTGCCAATTCCACAAGAACAGCCTTAGCGAAAGGCTTCTTGAAGGGAAAGATGTAACTCTGTGAGATGAATTAACAGAACAAAGAGCAGTTTCTCAGAAAGCTACTTTCCAGTTTTGAACGGAAGATATTTCCTTTTTCACCATAGCCCTCTATGGGCTTCCAAATATCACTCTGCCAATTCCACAAGAACAGCCTTAGCGAAAGGCTTCTTGAAGGGAAAGATGTAACTATGTGAGATGAATTAACAGAACACAGAGCAGTTTCTCATAAAGCTTCTTTCCAGTTTTGTACGGAAGATATTTCCTTTTTCACCATAGCCCTCTATGGGCTTCCAAATATCCCTTTGCCAATTCCACAAGAAGAGCCTTAGAGAAAGGTTTCTTGAAGAGAAAGATGTAACTCTGTGAGATGAATTAACAGAACACAGAGCAGTTTCTCAGAAAGCTTCTTTCACGTTTTGAACGGAAGATATTTCCTTTTTCAACATAGCCCTCTAAGGACTTCCAAATATCCCATTGCCAATTCCACAAGAACAGCCTTAGCGAAAGGCTTCTTCAAGGGAAAGATGTAACTCTGTGAGATGAATTAACAGAACACAGAGCAGTTTCTCAGAAAGCTTCTTTCCAGTTTTGAACGGAAGATATTTCCTTTTTCACCATAGCCCTCTATGGGCTTCCAAATATTGCTTTGCCAATTCCACAAGAACAGCCTTAGCGAAAGGCTTCTTGAAGGGAAAGATGTAACTCTGTGAGATGAATTAACAGAACACAGAGCAGTTTCTCAGAAAGCTTCCTTCCGGTTTTGAACGGGAGATATTTCCTTTTTCCCATAGCCCTCAATGGGCTTCCAAATATCACTCTGCCAATTCCACAAGAACAGCCTTAGCCAAAGGCTTCTTGAAGGGAAAGATGTAACTCTGTGAGATGAATTAACAGAACACAGAGCAGTTTCTCAGAAAGCTTCTTTCCAGTTTTGACCGGAAGATATTTCCTTTTTCCCCGTAGTTCTCTATGGGCTTCCAAATATCACTCTGCCAATTTCTCAAGAACAGCCTTAGCGAAAGGCTTCTTGAAGGGAAAGATGTAACTCTGTGAGATGAATTAACAGAACACAGAGCAGTTTCTCAGAAAGCTTCCTTCCAGTTTTGAACGGAAGATATTTCCTTTTTCACCATAGGCCTCTATGTGCTTTCAAATATCCCTTTGCCAATTCCACAAGAACAGCCTTAGCGAAAGGCTTCTTGAAGGGAAAGATGTAACTCTGTGAGATGAATTAACAGAACACAGAGCAGTTTCTCAGAAAGCTTCTTTCCGGTTTTGAACGGAAGGTATTTCCTTTTTCACCATAGCCCTCTATGGGCTTCCAAATATCCCTTTGCAAATTCCACAAGAACAGCCTTAGCGAAAGGCTTCTTGAAGGGAAAGATGTAACTCTGTGAGATGAATTAACAGAACAAAGAGCAGTTTCTCAGAAAGCTACTTTCCAGTTTTGAACGGAAGATATTTCCTTTTTCACCATAGCCCTCTATGGGCTTCCAAATATCACTCTGCCAATTCCACAAGAACAGCCTTAGCGAAAGGCTTCTTGAAGGGAAAGATGTAACTATGTGAGATGAATTAACAGAACACAGAGCAGTTTCTCATAAAGCTTCTTTCCAGTTTTGTACGGAAGATATTTCCTTTTTCACCATAGCCCTCTATGGGCTTCCAATTATCCTTTTGGCAATTCCACAAGAACAGCCTTAGCGAAAGGCTTCTTGAAGGGAAAGATGTAACTCTGTGAGTTGAATTAACAGAACACAGAGCAGTGTCTCAGAAAGCTTCTTTCCAGTTTTGAACGGAAGATATTTCCTTTTTCACCATAGCCCTCTATGGGCTTCCAAAAATCCCTTTGCCAATTCCACAAGAACAGCCTTAGCGAAAGGCTTCTTGAAGGGAAAGATGTAACTCTGTGAGATGAATTAACACAACACAGAGCAGTTTCTCAGAAAACTTCTTTCCAGTTTTGAACGGAAGATATTTCCTTTTTCCCCGTAGCCCTCTATGGGCTTCCAAATATCACTCTGCCAATTCCACAAGAACAGCCTTAGCCAAAGGCTTCTGAAGGGAAAGATGTAACTCTGTGAGATGAATAAACAGAACACAGAGCAGTTTCTCAGAAAGCTTCCTTCCAGTTTTGAACGGGAGATATTTCCTTTTTCCCATAGCCCTCTATGGGCTTCCAAATATCACTCTGCCAATTCCACAAGAACAGCCTTAGCCAAAGGCTTCTTGAAGGGAAAGATGTAACTCTGTGAGATGAATTAACAGAACACAGAGCAGTTTCAATATAGGCCTCTATGGGCTTCCAAATATCCCTTTGTCAATTCCACAAGAACAGCCTTAGGGAAAGGCTTCTTGAAGGGAAAGATGTAACTCTGTGAGATGAATTTACAGAACACAGAGCACTTTCTCAGAAAGCTTCTTTCCAGTTTTGAACGGAAGATATTTCCTTTTTCACCATAGCCCTCTATGGGCTTCCAAATATCCCTTTGCCAATTCCACAAAAACAGCCTTAGCGAAAGGCTTCTTGAAGGGAAAGATGTAACTCTGTGAGATGAATTAACAGAAAACAAAGCAGTTTCTCAGAAAGCTTCTTTCCGGTTTTGAAGTTAAGATATTTCCTTTTTCACCATAGCCCTCTACTGGGTTCCAAATATCACTCTGCCAATTCCACAAGAACAGCCTTAGCGAAAGGCTTCTTGAAGGAAAAGATGCAACTCTGTGAGATGAATTAACAGAACACAGAGCAGTTTCTCAGAAAGCTTATTTCCAGTTTCGAACGGAAGATATTTCCTTTTTCACCATAGCCCTCTATGGGCTTCCAAATATCCCTTTGCCAATTCCACAAGAACAGCCTGAACGAGAGGCTTCTTGAAGGGAAAGATGTAACTCTGTGAGATGAATTAACAGAACACAGAGCAGTTTCTCAGAATGCTTCTTTCCAGTTTTGAACGGAAGATATTTCCTTTTTCACCATAGCCCTCTATGGGCTTCCAAATATCCCTTTGCCAATTCCACAAGAACAGTCTTAGCGAACGGCTTCTTGAAGGGAAAGATGTAACTCTGTGAGATAAATTAACACAACACAGAGCAGTTTCTCAGAAAGCTTCTTTCCGGTTTTGAACGGAAGATATTTCCTTTTTCACCATAGCCCTCTATGGGCTTCCAAATATCATTTTGCCAATTCCACAAGAACTGCCTTAGCGAAAGGCTTCTTGAAGAGAAAGATGTAACTCTGTGAGATGAATTAACAGAACACAGAGCAGTTTCTCATAAAGCTTCTTTCCAGTTTTGTACGGAAGATATTTCCTTTTTCACCATAGCCCTCTATGGGCTTCCAATTATCCTTTTGCCAATTCCACAAGAAGAGCCTTTGTGAAAGGCTTCTTGAAGGGAAAGATGTAACTCTGTGAGATGAATTAACAGAACACAGAGCAGTTTCTCAGAAAGCTTCTTTCCAGTTTTGAACGGAAGATATTTCCTTTTTCACCATAGCCCTCTATGGGCTTCCAAATATCCCTTTGCCAATTCCACAAGAACAGCCTTAGCGAAAGGCTTCTTGAAGAGAAAGATGTAACTCTGTGAGATGAATTAACAGAACACAGAGCAGTTTCTCAGAAAGCTTCTTTGAAGTTTTGAACGGAAGATATTTCCTTTTCCACCATAGCCCTCTATGGGCTTCCAAATATCCCATTGCCAATTCCACAAGAACAGCCTTAGCGAAAGGCTTCTTGAAGAGAAACATGTAACTCTGTGAGATGAATTAACAGAACACAGAGCAGTTTCTCAGAATGCTTCTTTAACGTTTTGAACGGAAGATATTTCCTTTTTCAACATAGCCTTCTAAGGACTTCCAAATATCCCCTTGCCAATTCCACAAGAACAGCCTTAGCGAAAGGCTTCTTCAAGGGAAAGATGTAACTCTGTGAGATGAATTAACAGAACACAGAGCAGTTTCTAAGAAAGCTTCTATCCAGATTTGAACGGAAGATATTTCCTTTTTCACCATAGCCCTCTATGGGCTTCCAAATATCCCTTTGCCAATTCCACATGAAGAGCCTTAGCGAAAGGTTTCTTGAAGGAAAGATGTAACTCTGTGAGATGAATTAACAGAACACAGAGCAGTTTCTCAGAAAGCTTCTTTCCACTTTTAAACGGAAGATATTTCCTTTTTCACCATAGCCCTCTATGGGCTTCCAAATATCCCTTTGCCAATTCCACAAGAACAGCCTTATCGAAAGGCTTCTTGAAGGGAAAGATGTAACTCTGTGAGATGAATTAACAGAACACAGAGCAGTTTCTCAGAAAACTTCTTTCCAGTTTTGAACGGAAGATATTTCCTTTTTCCCCGTAGCCCTCAATGGACTTCCAAATATCACTCTGCCAATTCCACAAGAACAGCCTTAGCGAAAGGCTTCTTGAAGAAAAAGATGTAACTCTGTGAGATGAATTAACAGAACACAGAGCAGATTCTCAGAAAGCTACTTTCCAGTTTTTAACGGAAGATATTTCCTTTTTCATCTTAGCGCTCTATGGGCTTCCAAATATCCCTTTGCCAATTCCACAAGAACAGCCTTAGCGAAAGGCTTATTGAAGGGAAAGATGTAACTCTGTGAGATGAATTAACAGAAAACAGAGCAGTTTCTCAGAAAGCTTGCTTCCAGTTTTGAACGGGAGATATTTCCTTTTTCCCATAGCCCTCTATGGGCTTCCAAATATCACTCTGCCAATTCCACAAGAACAGCCTTAGCGAAAGGCTTCTTGAAGAGAAAGATGTAACTCTGTGAGATGAATTAACAGAACACAGAGCAGTTTCTCAGAAAGCTTCTTTCCAGTTTTGAACGGAAGATATTTCCTTTTTCACCATAGCCCTCTATGGGCTTCCAAATATCCCTTTGCGAATTCCACAAGAAGAGCCTTAGAGAAAGGCTTCTTGAAGAGAAAGATGTAACTCTGTGAGATGAATTAACAGAACACAGAGCAGTTTCTCAGAAAGCTTCTTTCCCGTTTTGAACGGAAGATATTTCCTTTTTCAACATAGCCCTCTATGGACTTCCAAATATCCCCTTGCCAATTCCACAAGAACAGCCTTAGCGAAAGGCTTCTTCAAGGGAAAGATGTAACTCTGTGAGATGAATTAACAGAACACAGAGCAGTTTCTCAGAAAGCTTCTTTCCAGTTTTGAACGGAAGATATTTCCTTTTTCACCATAGCCCTCTATGGGCTTCCAAATATCGCTTTGCCAATTCCACAAGAACAGCCTTAGCGAAAGGCTTCTTGAAGGGAAAGATGTAACTCTGTGAGATGAATTAACAGAACACAGAGCAGTTTCTCAGAAAGCTTCTTTCCAGTTTTGAACGGAAGATATTTCCTTTTCACCATAGCCCTCTATGGGCTTCCAAATATCCTTTGCCAATTCCACAAAACAGCCTTAGCGAAGGCTTCTTAAAGGAAATATGTAACTCTGTGAGATGAATTAACAGAAAACAGAGCAGTTTCTCAGAAAGATTCTTTCCAGTTTTGAGCGGAAGATATTTCCTTTTCACCATAGCCCTCTATGGTCTTCCAAATATCACTCTGCCAATTCCACAAGAACAGCCTTAGCGAAAGGCTTCTTGAAGGAAAGATGTAACTCTGTGAGATGAATTAACAGAACACAGAGCAGTTTCTCAGAAAGCTTCTTTCCAGTTTTGAGCGGAAGATATTTCCTTTTCACCATAGCCCTCTATGGGCTTCCAAATATCCCTTTGCCAATTGCACAAGAACAGCCTTAGCGAAGGCTTCTTGAAGGAAAGATGTAACTCTGTGAGATGAATTAACAGAACACAGAGCAGTTTCTCATAAAGCTTCCTTCCAGTTTTGAACGGAAGATATTTCCTTTTCACCATAGCCCTCTATGGGCTTCCAAATATCCCTTTGCCAATTCCACAAGAACAGCCTTAGCGAAAGGCTTCTTGAAGGAAAGATGTAACTCTGTGAGATGAATTAACAGAACACAGAGCAGTTTCTCAAGCTTCTTTCCAGTTTTGAAGCGGAAGATATTTCCTTTTCACCATAGCCCTCTATGGGCTTCCAAATATCCTTTGCCAATTCCACAAGAACAGCCTTAGCGAAAGGCTTCTTGAAGGGAAAGATGTAACTCTGTGAGATGAATTAACAGAACACAGAGCAGTTTCTCAGAAATCTTCTTTCCAGTTTTGAGCGGAAGATATTTCCTTTTCACCATAGCCCTCTATGGGCTTCCAAATATCCTTGCCAATTCCACAAGAACAGCCTTAGCGAAAGGCTTCTTGAAGAAAGATGTAACTCTGTGAGATGAATTAACAGAACACAGAGCAGTTTCTCAGAAGCTTCTTTCCCGTATTGAACGGAAGATATTTCCTTTTCAACATAGCCCTCTAAGGACTTCCAAATATCCCTTGCCAATTCCACAAGAATAGCCTTAGCGAAAGGCTTCTTCAAGGGAAAGATGTAACTCTGTGAGATGAATTAACAGAACACAGGGCAGTTTCTAAGAAAGCTTCTTTCCAGTTTTGAGCGGAAGATATTTCCTTTTCATCATAGCCCTCTATGGGCTTCCAAATATCCTTTGCCAATTCCACAAGAACAGCCTTAGTGAAAGGCTTCTTGAAGGAAAGATGTAACTCTGTGAGATGAATTAACAGAACACAGAGCAGTTTCTCATAAAGCTTCTTTCCAGTTTTGAGCGGAAGATATTTCCTTTTCACCATAGCCCTCTATGGGCTTCCAAATATCCTTTGCCAATTCCACAAGAACAGCCTTAGCGAAAGGCTTCTTGAAGAGAAAGATGTAACTCTGTGAGATGAATTAACAGAACACAGAGCAGTTTCTCAGAAAGCTTCTTTCCAGTTTTGAGCGGAAGATATTTCCTTTTCAACATAGCCCTCTAAGGACTTCCAAATATCCCCTTGCCAATTCCACAAGAACAGCCTTAGCGAAAGGCTTCTTCAAGGGAAAGATGTAACTCTGTGAGATGAATTAACAGAACACAGAGCAGTTTCTCAGAAAGCTTCTTTCCAGTTTTGAGCGGAAGATATTTCCTTTTTCACCATAGCCCTCTGTGGGCTTCCAAATATCCTTTGCCAATTCCACAAGAACAGCCTTAGCGAAGGCTTCTTGAAGGAAAGATGTAACTCTGTGAGATGAATTAACAGAACACAGAGCAGTTTCTCAGAAAGCTTCTTTCCAGTTTTGAACGGAAGATATTTCCTTTTTCACCATAGCCCTCTATGGGCTTCCAAATATCCTTTGCCAATTCCACAAGAACAGCCTTAGCGAAAGGCTTCTTGAAGGAAAGATGTAACTCTGTGAGATGAATTAACAGAACACAGAGCAGTTTCTCAGAAAGCTTCTTTCCGGTTTTGAGCGGAAGATATTTCCTTTTTCACCATAGCCCTCTATGGGCTTCCAAATATCCTCTGCCAATTCCACAAGAACAGCCTTAGCGAAAGGCTTCTTGAAGGAAAGATGTAACTCTGTGAGATGAATTAACAGAACACAGAGCAGTTTCTCAGAAAGCTTCTTTCCAGTTTTGAGCGGAAGATATTTCCTTTTCACCATAGCCCTCTATGGGCTTCCAAATATCACTCTGCCAATTCCACAAGAACAGCCTTAGCGAAAGGCTTCTTGAAGGAAAGATGTAACTCTGTGAGATGAATTAACAGAACACAGAGCAGTTTCTCAGAAAGCTTCCTTCCAGTTTTGAGCGGAAGATATTTCCTTTTCACCATAGCCCTCTGTGCTTCCAAATATCCTTTGCCAATTCCACAAGAACAGCCTTAGCGAAAGGCTTCTTGAAGGAAAGATGTAACTCTGTGAGATGAATTAACAGAACACAGAGCAGTTTCTCAGAAAGCTTCTTTCCAGTTTTGAGCGGAAGATATTTCCTTTTCACCATAGCCCTCTATGGGCTTCCAAATATCCCTTTGCCAATTCCACAAGAACAGCCTTAGCGAAGGCTTCTTGAAGGGAAAGATGTAACTCTGTGAGATGAATTAACAGAACACAGAGCAGTTTCTCAGAAAGCTTCTTTCCAGTTTTGAGCAGATATTTCCTTTTTCACCATAGCCCTCTATGGGCTTCCAAATATCCTTTGCCAATTCCACAAGAACAGCCTTAGCGAAGGCTTCTTGAAGGAAAAGATGTAACTCTGTGAGATGAATTAACAGAACACAGAGCAGTTTCTCAAGCTTCTTTCCAGTTTTGAGCGGAAGATATTTCCTTTTTCACCATAGCCCTCTATGGGCTTCCAAATATCCTCTGCCAATTCCACAAGAACAGCCTTAGCGAAGGCTTCTTGAAGGAAAGATGTAACTCTGTGAGATGAATTAACAGAACACAGAGCAGTTTCTCAGAAAGCTTCTTTCCAGTTTTGAGCGGAAGATATTTCCTTTTCACCATAGCCCTCTATGGGCTTCCAAATATCCTTGCCAATTCCACAAGAACAGCCTTAGCGAAGGCTTCTTGAAGGAAAGATGTAACTCTGTGAGATGAATTAACAGAACACAGAGCAGTTTCTCATAAAGCTTCTTTCCAGTTTTGAACGGAAGATATTTCCTTTTTCACCATAGCCCTCTATGGGCTTCCAAATATCCTTTGCCAATTCCACAAGAACAGCCTTAGCGAAAGGCTTCTTGAAGGAAAGATGTAACTCTGTGAGATGAATTAACAGAACACAGAGCAGTTTCTCAGAAAGCTTCTTTCCAGTTTTGAGCGGAAGATATTTCCTTTTTCACCATAGCCTCTATGGGCTTCCAAATATCCTTTGCCAATTCCACAAGAACAGCCTTAGCGAAGGCTTCTTGAAGGGAAAGATGTAACTCTGTGAGATGAATTAACAGAACACAGAGCAGTTTCTCAGAAATCTTCTTTCCAGTTTTGAGCGGAAGATATTTCCTTTTCACCATAGCCCTCTATGGGCTTCCAAATATCCTTTGCCAATTCCACAAGAACAGCCTTAGCGAAGGCTTCTTGAAGAGAAAGATGTAACTCTGTGAGATGAATTAACAGAACACAGAGCAGTTTCTCAAGCTTCTTTCCGTTTTGAGCGGAAGATATTTCCTTTTCAACATAGCCCTCTAAGGACTTCCAAATATCCCTGCCAATTCCACAAGAACAGCCTTAGCGAAAGGCTTCTTGAAGGAAAGATGTAACTCTGTGAGATGAATTAACAGAACACAGAGCAGTTTCTCAAGCTTCTTTCCAGTTTTGACGGAAGATATTTCCTTTTCATCATAGCCCTCTATGGGCTTCCAAATATCCTTTGCCAATTCCACAAGAACAGCCTTAGCGAAAGGCTTCTTGAAGGAAAGATGTAACTCTGTGAGATGAATTCAACAGATCACAGAGCAGTTTCTCAGAAAGCTTCTTTCCAGTTTTGAGCGGAAGATATTTCCTTTTCACCATAGCCCTCTATGGGCTTCCAAATATCCTTTGCCAATTCCACAAGAACAGCCTTAGCGAAAGGCTTCTTGAAGAGAAAGATGTAACTCTGTGAGATGAATTAACAGAACACAGAGCAGTTTCTCAGAAAGCTTCTTTCCAGTTTTGAGCGGAAGATATTTCCTTTTCACCATAGCCCTCTATGGGACTTCCAAATATCCTTGCCAATTCCACAAGAACAGCCTTAGCGAAAGGCTTCTTGAAGGGAAAGATGTAACTCTGTGAGATGAATTAACAGAACACAGAGCAGTTTCTCAGAAAGCTTCTTTCCAGTTTTGAGCGGAAGATATTTCCTTTTCACCATAGCCCTCTATGGGCTTCCAAATATCCTTTGCCAATTCCACAAGAACAGCCTTAGCGAAAGGCTTCTTGAAGGGAAAGATGTAACTCTGTGAGATGCATTAACAGAACACAGAGCAGTTTCTCAAAGTTTCTTTCCAGTTTTGAGCGGAAGATATTTCCTTTTCAACATAGCCCTCTATGGGCTTCAAATATCCTTTGCCAATTCCACAAGAACAGCCTAAAGGAAAGGCTTCTTGAAGGAAAGATGTAACTCTGTGAGATGAATTAACAGAACACAGAGCAGTTTCTCAGAAAGCTTCCTTCCAGTTTTGACGGAAGATATTTCCTTTTCACCATAGCCCTCTATGGGCTTCCAAATATCCTTTGCCAATTCCACAAGAACAGCCTTAGCGAAGGCTTCCTGAAGGAAAGATGTAACTCTGTGAGATGAATTAACAGAACAAAGAGCAGTTTCTCAGAAACCTTCTTTCCAGTTTTGAGCGGAAGATATTTCCTTTTTCACCATAGCCCTCTATGGGCTTCCAAATATCCTTTGCCAATTCCACAAGAACAGCCTTAGCGAAAGGCTTCTTGAAGAGAAAGATGTAACTCTGTGAGATGAATTAACAGAACACAGAGCAGTTTCTCAGAAAGCTTCTTTCCGTTTTGAGCGGAAGATATTTCCTTTTTCAACATAGCCCTCTAAGGACTTCCAAATATCCCTTGCCAATTCCACAAGAACAGCCTTAGCGAAGGCTTCTTGAAGGGAAAGATGTAACTCTGTGAGATGAATTAACAGAACACAGAGCAGTTTCTCAAGCTTCTTTCCAGTTTTGAACGGAAGATATTTCCTTTTTCACCATAGCCCTCTATGGGCTTCCAAATATCCTTGCCAATTCCACAAGAACAGCCTTTGCGAAAGGCTTCTTGAAGGAAAGATGTAACTCTGTGAGATGAATTAACAGAACACAGAGCAGTTTCTCAAGCTTCTTTCCAGTTTTGAGCGGAAGGTATTTCCTTTTCACCATAGCCCTCTATGGGCTTCCAAATATCCTTTGCCAATTCCACAAGAACAGCCTTAGCGAAGGCTTCTTGAAGGAAAGATGTAACTCTGTGAGATGAATTAACAGAAAACAGAGCAGTTTCTCAGAAAGCTTCTTTCCGGTTTGAGCGGAAGATATTTCCTTTTCACCATAGCCCTCTATGGGCTTCCAAATATCCTCTGCCAATTCCACAAGAACAGCCTTAGCGAAGGCTTCTTGAAGGAAAGATGTAACTCTGTGAGATGAATTAACAGAACACAGAGCAGTTTCTCAGAAAGCTTCTTTCCAGTTTTGAGCGGAAGATATTTCCTTTTTCACCATAGCCCTCTATGGGCTTCCAAATATCCTTTGCCAATTGCACAAGAACAGCCTTAGCGAAGGCTTCTTGAAGGAAAGATGTAACTCTGTGAGATGAATTAACAGAACACAGAGCAGTTTCTCATAAAGCTTCTTCCAGTTTTGGACGGAAGATATTTCCTTTTCACCATAGCCTCTATGGGCTTCCAAATATCCTTTGCCAATTCCACAAGAACAGCCTTAGCGAAGGCTTCTTGAAGGAAAGATGTAACTCTGTGAGATGAATTAACAGAACACAGAGCGGTTTCTCAGAAAGCTTCTTTCCAGTTTTGAGCGGAAGATATTTCCTTTTTCACCATAGCCCTCTATGGGCTTCCAAATATCCTTTGCCAATTCCACAAGAACAGCCTTAGCGAAGGCTTCTTGAAGGAAAGATGTAACTCTGTGAGATGAAGTAACAGAACACAGAGCAGTTTCTCAAGCTTCTTTCCAGTTTTGAGCGGAAGATATTTCCTTTTCACCATAGCCCTCTATGGGCTTCCAAATATCCTTTGCCAATTCCACAAGAACAGCCTTAGCGAAGGCTTCTTGAAGAGAAAGATGTAACTCTGTGAGATGAATTAACAGAACACAGAGCAGTTTCTCAAGCTTCTTTCCAGTTTTGAGCGGAAGATATTTCCTTTTTCAACATAGCCCTCTTGACTTCCAAATATCCCTTGCCAATTCCACAAGAATAGCCTTTGCGAAAGGCTTCTTCAAGGGAAAGATGTAACTCTGTGAGATGAATTAACAGAACACAGGGCAGTTTCTCAGAAAGCTTCTTTCCAGTTTTGAGCGGAAGATATTTCCTTTTCATCATAGCCCTCTATGGGCTTCCAAATATCCTTTGCCAATTCCACAAGAACAGCCTTACGAAAGGCTTCTTCAAGGAAAGATGTAACTCTGTGAGATGAATTAACAGAACACAGGGCAGTTTCTAAGAAAGCTTCTTTCCAGTTTTGAGCGGAAGATATTTCCTTTTCATCATAGCCCTCTATGGGCTTCCAAATATCCTTTGCCAATTCCACAAGAACAGCCTTAACGAAAGGCTTCTTGAAGGAAAGATGTAACTCTGTGAGATGAATCAACAGATCACAGAGCAGTTTCTCATAAAGCTTCTTTCCAGTTTTGAGCGGAAGATATTTCCTTTTCACCATAGCCCTCTATGGGCTTCCAAATATCCTTTGCCAATTCCACAAGAACAGCCTTAGCGAAAGGCTTCTTGAAGAGAAAGATGTAACTCTGTGAGATGAATTAACAGAACACAGAGCAGTTTCTCAAGCTTCTTTCCAGTTTTGAGCGGAAGATATTTCCTTTTTCAACATAGCCCTCTAAGGACTTCCAAATATCCTTGCCAATTCCACAAGAACAGCCTTAGCGAATGGCTTCTTCAAGGGAAAGATGCCACTCTGTGAGATGAATTAACAGAACACAGAGCAGTTTCTCAGAAAGCTTCTTTCCAGTTTTGAGCGGAAGATATTTCCTTTTTTTAGCCCTCTATGGGCTTCCAAATATCCTTTGCCAATTCCACAAGAACAGCCTTGGGAAGGCTTCTTGAAGGGAAAGATGTAACTCTGTGAGATGCATTAACAGAACACAGAGCAGTTTCTCAGAAAGTTTCTTTCCAGTTTTGAGCGGAAGATATTTCCTTTTTCAACATAGCCCTCTATGGGCTTGAAAATATCCTTTGCCAATTCCACAAGAACAGCCTACGAAAGGCTTCTTGAAGGAAAGATGTAACTCTGTGAGATGAATTAACAGAACACAGAGCAGTTTCTCAGAAAGCTTCCTTCCAGTTTTGACGGAAGATATTTCCTTTTCACCATAGCCTCTATGGGCTTCCAAATATCCTTTGCCAATTCCACAAGAACAGACTTAGCGAAAGGCTTCCTGAAGGGAAAGATGTAACTCTGTGAGATGAATTAACAGAACACAGAGCAGTTTCTCAGAAACCTTCTTTCCAGTTTTGAGCGGAAGATATTTCCTTTTCACCATAGCCCTCTATGGGCTTCCAAATATCCTTTGCCAATTCCACAAGAACTGCCTTAGCGAAGGCTTCTTGAAGAGAAAGATGTAACTCTGTGAGATGAATTAACAGAACACAGAGCAGTTTCTCAGAAAGCTTCTTTCCGTTTTGAGCGGAAGATATTTCCTTTTTCAACATAGCCCTCTGGGACTTCCAAATATCCCTTGCCAATTCCACAAGAATAGCCTTAGCGAA
>JAKFHT010002638.1:0-14462 GCA_023783455.1 Erythrocebus patas | reverse complement strand
GCTTCTTTCAGTTTTAACGGAAGATATTTCTTTTTCACCATAGCCCTATGGGCTTCCAAATATCACTTTGCAAATTCACAAGAACAGTCTTAGCGAAGGCTTCTTGAGAAAGCTGTAACTGTGAGATGAATTAACAGAACAAAGCAGTTTCTCAGAAGCTTCTTTCCAGTTTTTAACGGAAGATATTTTTTTCACCATAGCACTCTATGGGCTTCCAAATATCACTTGCAAATTCCACAAGAACAGTCTTAGAAAGGCTTCTTGAGAAAGCTGTAACTCTGAGATGAATTAACAGAACAAAGCAGTTTCTCAGAAAGCTTCTTCCAGTTTTTAACAGAAGATATTTCCTTTTCACCATAGCCCTATGGGCTTCCAAATATCACTTTGCAAATTCACAAGAACAGTCTTAGCAAAGGCTTCTTGAAGGAAAGCTGTAACTCTGTGAGATGAATTAACAGAACAAAGCAGTTTCTCAGAAGCTTCTTTCCAGTTTTTAACGGAAGATATTTTTTTCACCATAGCCCTATGGGCTTCCAAATATCACTGTGCAAATTCCACAAGAACAGTCTTAGCGAAGGCTTCTTGAGAAAGCTGTAACTGTGAGATGAATTAACAGAACACAAGCAGTTTCTCAGAAAGCTTCTTTCAGTTTTTAACGGAAGATATTTCTTTTTCACCATAGCCCTATGGGCTTCCAAATATCACTTGCAAATTCCACAAGAACAGTCTTAGCGAAAGGCTTCTTGAGAAAGCTGTAACTCTGTGAGATGAATTAACAGAACAAAGCAGTTTCTCAGAAGCTTCTTTCCAGTTTTTAACGGAAGATATTTTTTTCACCATAGCCCTATGGGCTTCCAAATATCACTGTGCAAATTCCACAAGAACAGTCTTAGTGAAAGGCTTCTTGAAGGAAAGCTGTAACTCTGTGAGATGAATTAACAGAACAAAGCAGTTTCTCAGAAAGCTTCTTTCCAGTTTTTAACTGAAGATATTTCCTTTTCACCATAGCCCTATGGGCTTCCAAATATCACTTTGCAAATTCCACAAGAACAGTCTTAGCGAAGGCTTCTTGAGAAAGCTGTAACTGTGAGATGAATTAACAGAACACAGAGCAGTTTCTCAGAAAGCTTCTTCCAGTTTTTAATGGAAGATATTTCCTTTTCACCATAGCCCTATGGGCTTCCAAATATCACTTTGCAAATTCACAAGAACAGTCTTAGTGAAAGGCTTCTTGAGGAAAGCTGTAACTCTGTGAGATGAATTAACAGAACAAAGCAGTTTCTCAAGCTTCTTTCCAGTTTTTAACTGAAGATATTTCCTTTTCACCATAGCCCTCTATGGCTTCCAAATATCACTGTGCAAATTCCACAAGAACAGTCTTAGCAAAGGCTTCTTGAGAAAGCTGTAACTGTGAGATGAATTAACAGAACACAAAGCAGTTTCTCAGAAAGCTTCTTTCAGTTTTTATCTTAGGATATTTCCTTTTCACCATAGCCCTCTATGGGCTTCCAAATATCACTTTGAAAATTCCACAAGAACAGTCTTAGCGAAAGGCTTCTTGAGGGAAAGCTGTAACTCTGTGAGATGAATTAACAGAACACAAAGCAGTTTCTCAGAAAGCTTCTTTCCAGTTTTTAACGGAAGATATTTCTTTTTCACCATAGCCCTCTATGGGCTTCCAAATATCACTTTGAAAATTCCACAAGAACAGTCTTAGTGAAAGGCTTCTTGAGGGAAAGCTGTAACTCTGTGAGATGAATTAACAGAACACAGCAGTTTCTCAGAAAGCTTCTTTCAGTTTTTAACGGAAGATATTTCCTTTTCACCATAGCCTCTATGGGCTTCCAAATATCACTTTGCAAATTCCACAAGAACAGTCTTAGCGAAAGGCTTCTTCAGGGAAAGCTGTAACTCTGTGAGATGAATTAACAGAACACAAGCAGTTTCTCAGAAAGCTTCTTTCCAGTTTTTAACTGAAGATATTTCCTTTTCACCATAGCCCTCTATGGGCTTCCAAATATCACTTTGCAAATTCCACAAGAACAGTCTTAGCAAAGGCTTCTTGAGGGAAAGCTGTAACTGTGAGATGAATTAACAGAACACAGAGCAGTTTCTCAGAAAGCTTCTTTCCAGTTTTTAACGGAAGATATTTCCTTTTCACCATAGCCTCTATGGGCTTCCAAATATCACTTTGCAAATTCCACAAGAACAGTCTTAGCGAAAGGCTTCTTCAGGGAAAGCTGTAACTCTGTGAGATGAATTAACAGAACACAAAGCAGTTTCTCAGAAAGCTTCTTTCAGTTTTTAACGGAAGATATTTCCTTTTCACCATAGCCCTCTATGGGCTTCCAAATATCACTTTGCAAATTCCACAAGAACAGTCTTAGCGAAAGGCTTCTTGAGGGAAAGCTGTAACTCTGTGAGATGAATTAACAGAACACAAAGCAGTTTCTCAGAAAGCTTCTTTCCAGTTTTTAACGGAAGATATTTCTTTTTCACCATAGCCTCTATGGGCTTCCAAATATCACTTTGCAAATTCCACAAGAACAGACTTAGCGAAAGGCTTCTTGAAGGAAAGCTGTAACTCTGTGAGATGAATTAACAGAACACAAAGCAGTTTCTCAGAAAGCTTCTTTCCAGTTTTTAACGGAAGATATTTTTTTTCACCATAGCCCTATGGGCTTCCAAATATCACTTTGCAAATTCCACAAGAACAGTCTTAGCGAAAGGCTTCTTGAGGGAAAGCTGTAACTCTGTGAGATGAATTAACAGAACACAAAGCAGTTTCTCAGAAAGCTTCTTTCCAGTTTTTAACGGAAGATATTTCCTTTTCACCATAGCCTCTATGGGCTTCCAAATATCACTTTGCAAATTCCACAAGAACAGTCTTAGCGAAAGGCTTCTTGAAGGAAAGCTGTAACTCTGTGAGATGAATTAACAGAACACAAAGCAGTTTCTCAGAAAGCTTCTTTCCAGTTTTTAACGGAAGATATTTCCTTTTCACCATAACCCTCTATGGGCTTCCAAATATCACTTTGCAAATTCCACAAGAACAGTCTTAGCGAAAGGCTTCTTGAGGGAAAGCTGTAACTGTGAGATGAATTAACAGAACACAAAGCAGTTTCTCAGAAAGCTTCTTTCAGTTTTTAACGGAAGATATTTCCTTTTCACCATAGCCTCTATGGGCTTCCAAATATCACTTGCAAATTCCACAAGAACAGTCTTAGCGAAAGGCTTCTTGAGGGAAGCTGTAACTCTGTGAGATGAATTAACAGAACACAAAGCAGTTTCTCAGAAAGCTTCTTTCCAGTTTTTAACGGAAGATATTTCCTTTTCACCATAGCCTCTATGGGCTTCCAAATATCACTTTGCAAATTCCACAAGAACAGTCTTAGCGAAAGGCTTCTTGAGGGGAAACTGTAACTCTGTGAGATGAATTAACAGAACACAGAGCAGTTTCTCAGAAAGCTTCTTTCCAGTTTTTAACGGAAGATATTTCCTTTTCACCATAGCCTCTATGGGCTTCCAAATATCACTTTGAAAATTCCACAAGAAGAGTCTTAGCGAAAGGCTTCTTGAAGGAAAGCTGTAACTCTGTGAGATGAATTAACAGAACACAGAGCAGTTTCTCAGAAAGCTTCTTTCCAGTTTTTAACGGAAGATATTTCCTTTTCACCATAGCCCTCTATGGGCTTCCAAATATCACTGTGCAAGTTCCACAAGAACAGACTTAGCGAAAGGCTTCTTGAAGGGAAATCTGTAACTCTGTGAGATGAATTAACAGAACACAAAGCAGTTTCTCAGAAAGGTTCTTTCAAGTTTTTAACGGAAGATATTTCCTTTTCACCATAACCCTCTATGGGCTTCCAAATATCACTTTGCAAATTCCACAAGAAGAGTCTTAGCGAAAGGCTTCTTGAGGGAAAGCTGTAACTGTGAGATGAATTAACAGAACACAAAGCAGTTTCTCAGAAAGCTTCTTTCCAGTTTTTAACGGAAGATATTTCCTTTTCACCATAGCCCTCTATGGGCTTCCAAATATCACTGTGCAAATTCCACAAGAACAGTCTTAGCGAAAGGCTTCTTGAAGGAAAGCTGTAACTCTGTGAGATGAATTAACAGAACACAAAGCAGTTTCTCAGAAAGCTTCTTTCCAGTTTTTAACGGAAGATATTTCCTTTTCACCATAGCCTCTATGGGCTTCCAAATATCACTTTGCAAATTCCACAAGAACAGTCTTAGCGAAAGGCTTCTGAGGGAAAGCTGTAACTCTGTGAGATGAATTAACAGAACACAAAGCAGTTTCTCAGAAAGCTTCTTTCCAGTTTTTAACGGAAGATATTTCTTTTTCACCATAGCCCTCTATGGGCTTCCAAATATCACTTTGCAAATTCACAAGAACAGTCTTAGCGAAAGGCTTCTTGAGGGAAGCTGTAACTCTGTGAGATGAATTAACAGAACACAAAGCAGTTTCTCAGAAAGCTTCTTTCCAGTTTTTAACGGAAGATATTTCCTTTTCTAACCATAGCCCTCTATGGGCTTCCAAATATCACTTTGCAAATTCCACAAGAACAGTCTTAGCGAAAGGCTTCTTGAGGGAAAGCTGTAACTCTGTGAGATGAATTAACAGAACACAAAGCAGTTTCTCAGAAAGCTTCTTTCCAGTTTTTAACGGAAGATATTTCCTTTTCACCATAGCACTCTATGGGCTTCCAAATATCACTTTGCAAATTCCACAAGAACAGACTTAGCGAAAGGCTTCTTGAAGGGAAAGCTGTAACTCTGTGAGATGAATTAACAGAACACAAAGCAGTTTCTCAGAAAGCTTCTTTCCAGTTTTTAATGGAAGATATTTCCTTTTTTAACCATAGCCCTCTATGGGCTTCCAAATATCACTTCGCAAATTCCACAAGAACAGTCTTAGCGAGAGGCTTCTTGAGGGGAACGCTGTAACTCTGTGAGATGAATTAACACAACACAAAGCAGTTTCTCAGAAAGCTTCTTTCCAGTTTTTAATGGAAGATATTTCCTTTTTCACCATAGACATCAATGGGCTTCCAAATATCACTTTGAAATTTCCACCAGAAGAGTCTTAGTGAAAGGCTTCTTGAGGGGAAATCAGTAACTGTAAGATGAATTAACCGAACACAAAGCAGTTTCTCAGAAAGCTTCTTTCCAGTTTTTAAGGGAAGATATTTCCTTTTCACCGCAACCCTCTATGGGTATCCAAATATCACTTTACAAATTCCACAAGAACAGTCTTAGCGAAAGGCTTCTTGAGGTGAAAGCAGTGACTCTGTGAGATGAATTAAGAGAACACTAAGCAGTTTCTCAGAAAGCTTCTTTCCAGTTTTTAACGGAATATGTTTCTTTTCTCACCATAGCCCTCTATGGGCTTCCAAATATCACTTTGAAAATTCCACAAGAACAGTCTTAATGAAAGGCTTCTTGAGGGGAAAGCTGTAACTCTGTGAGATGAATTAACAGAACACAGAGTAGTTTCTCCGAAAGCTTCTTTGCAGTTTTTCACGGATGATATTTCCTTTTTCACCATAGCCTCTATGGGCTTCCAAATATCACTTTGTAAATTCCATAAGAAGAGTCTTCGCGAAAGGCTTCTTCAGGGGATAGCTGTAACTCTGTGAGACGAATTAACAGAACTCAAAGTAGTTTCTCAGAATGCTTCTTTTCAGTTTTTATCTTAGGATATTTCCTTTTACAACTTAGCCCTCTATGGGCTTGAAAATATGACTATGAAAATTCTCCAAGTACAGTCTTAGCAAAAGGCTTCTTGAGGTGAAAGCAGTGACTCTGTGAGATGAATTAACAGAACACAGAGCAGTTTCTCCGAAAGCTTCTTTGCAGTTTTTAATGGAAGATATTTCCTTTTTCACCATAGCCTCTATGGGCTTCCAAATATCACTTTGTAAATTCCACAAGAAGAGTCTTCGCGAAAGGCTTCTTCAGGGCATAGCTGTAACTCTGTGAGACGAATTAACAGAACTCAAAGTAGTTTCTCAGAATGCTTCTTTCCAGTTTTTAACTGAAGATATTTCCTTTTCACCATAGCCCTCTATGGACTTGAAAATATCACTATGATATTCCACAAGAACAGTCTTAGCGAAAGGCTTCTTGAGGTGAAAGCAGTGACTCTGTGAGATGAATTAAGAGAACACTAAGCAGTTTCTCAGAAAGCTTCTTTCCAGTTTTTAATGGAAGATATTTCCTTTTCACCATAGCCCTCTATGGGCTTCCAAATATCACTTTGAAAATTCCACAAGAACAGTCTTAGTGAAAGGCTTCTTGAGGGAAAGCTGTAACTCTGTGAGATGAATTAACAGAACACAAAGGAGTTTCTCAGAAAGCTTCTTTCCAGTTTTTAACGGAAGATATTTCCTTTTCACCATAGCCTCTATGGGCTTCCAAATATCACTTTGAAAATTCCACAAGAACAGTCTTAGTGAAAGGCTTCTTGAGGGAAAGCTGTAACTCTGTGAGATGAATTAACAGAACACAGAGCAGTTTCTCCGAAAGCTTCTTTCCAGTTTTTAACGGAAGATATTTCCTTTTCACCATAGCCTCTATGGGCTTCCAAATATCACTTTGTAAATTCCACAAGAACAGTCTTAGCGAAAGGCTTCTTCAGGGGAAAGCTGTAACTCTGTGAGATGAATTAACAGAACACAAAGCAGTTTCTCAGAAAGCTTCTTTCAGTTTTTAACGGAAGATATTTCCTTTTCACCATAGCCCTCTATGGGCTTCCAAATATCACTTTGAAAATTCCACAAGAACAGTCTTAGCGAAAGGCTTCTTGAGGAAAGCTGTAACTCTGTGAGATGAATTAACAGAACACAAAGCAGTTTCTCAGAAAGCTTCTTTCCAGTTTTTAACGGAAGATATTTCCTTTTCACCATAGCCTCTATGGGCTTCCAAATATCACTTTGCAAATTCACAAGAACAGTCTTAGCAAAGGCTTCTTGAGAAAGCTGTAACTCTGTGAGATGAATTAACAGAACAAAGCAGTTTCTCAAGCTTCTTTCCAGTTTTTAACGGAAGATATTTCTTTTTCACCATAGCACTCTATGGGCTTCCAAATATCACTTTGAAAATTCCACAAGAACAGTCTTAGAAAGGCTTCTTGAGAAAGCTGTAACTCTGAGATGAATTAACAGAACAAAGCAGTTTCTCAAGCTTCTTTCCAGTTTTTAACGGAAGATATTTCCTTTTCACCATAGCCCTCTATGGGCTTCCAAATATCACTTTGAAAATTCCACAAGAACAGTCTTAGCAAAGGCTTCTTGAGGGAAAGCTGTAACTCTGTGAGATGAATTAACAGAACACAAAGCAGTTTCTCAGAAAGCTTCTTTCCAGTTTTTAATGGAAGATATTTCCTTTTCACCATAGCCTCTATGGGCTTCCAAATATCACTTTGCAAATTCCACAAGAACAGTCTTAGCGAAAGGCTTCTTGAAGGAAAGCTGTAACTCTGTGAGATGAATTAACAGAACACAAAGCAGTTTCTCAGAAAGCTTCTTTCCAGTTTTTAACGGAAGATATTTCTTTTTCACCATAGCCCTCTATGGGCTTCCAAATATCACTTTGCAAATTCCACAAGAACAGTCTTAGCGAAAGGCTTCTTGAGGGAAAGCTGTAACTCTGTGAGATGAATTAACAGAACACAAAGCAGTTTCTCAGAAAGCTTCTTTCCAGTTTTTAACGGAAGATATTTCCTTTTTCACCATAGCCTCTATGGGCTTCCAAATATCACTTTGCAAATTCCACAAGAACAGTCTTAGCGAAAGGCTTCTTGAAGGAAAGCTGTAACTCTGTGAGATGAATTAACAGAACACAAAGCAGTTTCTCAGAAAGCTTCTTTCCAGTTTTTAACGGAAGATATTTCCTTTTTCACCATAGCCTCTATGGGCTTCCAAATATCACTTTGCAAATTCCACAAGAACAGTCTTAGCGAAAGGCTTCTTGAGGGAAAGCTGTAACTGTGAGATGAATTAACAGAACACAAAGCAGTTTCTCAGAAAGCTTCTTTCAGTTTTTAACGGAAGATATTTCCTTTTTCACCATAACCCTCTATGGGCTTCCAAATATCACTTTGCAAATTCCACAAGAACAGTCTTAGCGAAAGGCTTCTTGAGGGAAAGCTGTAACTCTGTGAGATGAATTAACAGAACACAAAGCAGTTTCTCAGAAAGCTTCTTTCCAGTTTTTAACGGAAGATATTTCCTTTTTCACCATAGCCCTCTATGGGCTTCCAAATATCACTTGCAAATTCCACAAGAACAGTCTTAGCGAAAGGCTTCTTGATGGGAAAGCTGTAACTCTGTGAGATGAATTAACAGAACACAAAGCAGTTTCTCAGAAGCTTCTTTCCAGTTTTTAACGGAAGATATTTCCTTTTTCACCGTAGCCTTCTATGGGCTTCCAAATATCACTTTGCAAATTCCACAAGAAGAGTCTTAGCGAAAGGCTTCTTGAAGGAAAGCTGTAACTCTGTGAGATGAATTAACAGAACACAAAGCAGTTTCTCAGAAAGCTTCTTTCCAGTTTTTAACGGAAGATATTTCCTTTTTCACCATAGCACTCTATGGGCTTCCAAATATCACTTTGCAAATTCCACAAGAACAGTCTTAGCGAAAGGCTTCTTGAAGGAAAGCTGTAACTCTGTGAGATGAATTAACAGAACACAAAGCAGTTTCTCAGAAAGCTTCTTTCCAGTTTTTAACGGAAGATATTTCCTTTTTCACCATAACCCTCTATGGGCTTCCAAATATCACTTTGCAAATTCCACAAGAAGAGTCTTAGCGAAAGGCTTCTTGAGGGAAAGCTGTAACTCTGTGAGATGAATTAACAGAACACAAAGCAGTTTCTCAGAAAGCTTCTTTCCAGTTTTTAACGGAAGATATTTCCTTTTTCACCATAGCCCTCTATGGGCTTCCAAATATCACTGTGCAAATTCCACAAGAACAGACTTAGCGAAAGGCTTCTTGAAGGGAAAGCTGTAACTCTGTGAGATGAATTAACAGAACACAAAGCAGTTTCTCAGAAAGCTTCTTTCCAGTTTTTAACGGAAGATATTTCCTTTTTCACCATAGCCCTCTATGGACTTCCAAATATCACTTTGCAAATTCCACAAGAACAGTCTTAGCGAAAGGCTTCTTGAGGGGAAAGCTGTAACTCTGTGAGATGAATTAACAGAACACATAGCAGTTTCTCAGAAAGCTTCTTTCCAGTTTTTAACGGAAGATATTTCCTTTTCACCATAGCCCTCTATGGGCTTCCAAATATCACTTTGCAAATTCCACAAGAACAGTCTTAGCGAAAGGCTTCTTGAGGGGAAAGCTGTAACTCTGTGAGATGAATTAACAGAACACAGAGCAGTTTCTCAGAAAGCTTCTTTACAGTTTTTAACGGAAGATATTTCCTTTTTCACCATAGCACTCTATGGGCTTCCAAATATCACTTTGCAAATTCCACAAGAACAGACTTAGAGAAAGGCTTCTTGAAGGGAAAGCTGTAACTCTGTGAGATGAATTAACAGAACACGAAGCAGTTTCTCCGAAAGCTTCTTTCCAGTTTTTAACGGAAGATATTTCCTTTTTCACCATAGTCCTCTATGGTCTTCCAAATATCACTGTGCAAATTCCACAAAAACAGACTTAGCGAAAGGCTTCTTTAAGGGAAAGCTGTAACTCTCTGAGATGAATTAACAGAACACAAAGCAGTTTCTCAGAAAGCTTCTTTCCAGTTTTTAACGGAAGATATTTCCTTTTTCACCATAGCACTCTATGGGCTTCCAAATATCACTTTGCAAATTCCACAAGAACAGTCTTAGCGAAAGGCTTCTTGAAGGGAAAGCTGTAACTCTGTGAGATGAATTAACAGAACACAAAGCAGTTTCTCAGAAAGCTTCTTTCCAGTTTTTAACGGAAGATATTTCCTTTTCACCATAGCACTCTATGGGCTTCCAAATATCACTTTGCAAATTCCACAAGAACAGTCTTAGCGAAAGGCTTCTTGAAGGAAAGCTGTAACTCTGTGAGATGAATTAACAGAACACAAAGCAGTTTCTCAGAAAGCTTCTTTCCAGTTTTTAACGGAAGATATTTCCTTTTCACCATAGCCTCTATGGGCTTCCAAATATCACTTTGCAAATTCCACAAGAACAGTCTTAGCGAAAGGCTTCTTGAGGGAAAGCTGTAACTGTGAGATGAATTAACAGAACACAAAGCAGTTTCTCAGAAAGCTTCTTTCCAGTTTTTAAGGAAGATATTTCCTTTTCACCATAACCCTCTATGGGCTTCCAAATATCACTTTGCAAATTCCACAAGAACAGTCTTAGTGAAAGGCTTCTTGAGGGAAAGCTGTAACTCTGTGAGATGAATTAACAGAACACAGAGCAGTTTCTCAGAAAGCTTCTTTCCAGTTTTTAACGGAAGATATTTCCTTTTCACCATAGCCTCTATGGGCTTCCAAATATCACTTTGCAAATTCCACAAGAACAGTCTTAGTGAAAGGCTTCTGAGGGAAAGCTGTAACTCTGTGAGATGAATTAACAGAACACAAAGCAGTTTCTCAGAAAGCTTCTTCCAGTTTTTAACAGAAGATATTTCCTTTTCACCATAGCCTCTATGGGCTTCCAAATATCACTTTGCAAATTCCACAAGAACAGTCTTAGCGAAAGGCTTCTTGAGGGAACTCAGTAAATCTGTGAGATGAATTAACAGAACACAAAGCACTTTCTCAGAAAGCTTCTTTTCAGTTTTTATCTTAGGATATTTCCAACACCTTAGCCCTCTATGGGCTTCCAAATATCACTTTGCAAATTCCACAAGAAGAGTCTTCGCGAAAGGCTTCTTCAGGGGATAGCTGTAACTCTGTGAGATGAATTAACAGAACACAAAGTAGTTTCTCAGAATGCTTCTTTTCAGTTTTTATCTTAGGATATTTCCAACACCTTAGCCCTCTATGGACTTGAAAATATCACTATGAAAATTCCACAAGAACAGTCTTAGCGAAAGGCTTCTTGAGGTGAAAGCAGTGACTCTGTGAGATGAATTAAGAGAACACTAAGCAGTTTCTCAGAAAGCTTCTTTCCAGTTTTTAATGGAAGATATTTCCTTTTTCACCATAGCCCACTATAAGCTTCCAAATATCACTTTGCAAATTCCACAAGAACAGACTTAGCGAAAGGCTTCTTGAAGGGAAAGCTGTAACTCTGTGAGATGAATTAACAGAACACAAAACCGTTTCTCAGAAAGCTTCTTTCCAGTTTTTAACTGAAGTTATTTCCTTTTTCACCATAGCCCTCTATGGACTTCCAAATATCACTTTGCAAATTCCACAAGAACTGTCTTCGCGAAAGGATTATTCAGGGGAAAGCTGTAACTATGTGAGATGAATTAACAGAACACAAAGCAGTTTCTCAGAAAGCTTCTTACCAGTTTTTACGGAAGATATTTCCTTTTTCACCTTTAACCCTCTATGGGCTTCCAAATATCACTGTGCAAATTACAAAAGAACAGTCTTAGCGAAAGGCTTCTTCAGGGGAAAGCTGTAACTCTGTGAGATGAATTAACAGAACACAAAGCAGTTTCTCAGAAAGCTTCCTTCCAGTTTTTAACGGAAGATATTTCCTTTTTCACCATAGTCCTCTATGGTCTTCCAAATATCACTGTGCAAATTCCACAAAAACAGACTTAGAGAAAGGCTTCTTTAAGGGAAAGCTGTAACTCTCTGAGATGAATTAACAGAACACAAAGCAGTTTCTCAGAAAGCTTCTTTCCAGTTTTTAACGGAAGATATTTCCTTTTTCACCATAGCACTCTATGGGCTTCCAAATATCACTTTGCAAATTCCACAAGAACAGACTTAGCGAAAGGCTTCTTGAGGGGAATGCTGCAACTCTGTGAGATCAATTAACAGAAACAAAGCAGTTTCTCAGAAAGCTTCTTTCCAGTTTTTAACGGAAGATATTTCCTTTTTCACCATAGCACTCTATGGGCTTCCAAATATCACTTTGCAAATTCCACAAGAACAGACTTAGCGAAAGGCTTCTTGAAGGAAAGCTGTAACTCTGTGAGATGAAGTGACCGAACACAAAGCAGTTTCTCACAAAGCTTCTATCCAGTTTTTCACGGAAGATATTTCCTTTTTCACCGTAGCCCTCTATGGGCTTCCAAATATCACTTTGCAAATTCCACAAGAACAGTCTTAGCGAAAGGCTTCTTGAGGGGAAAGCTGTAACTGTGAGATGAATTAACCGAACACTAAGCAGTTTCTCAGAAAGCTTCTTTCCAGTTTTTAAGGGAAGATTTTACTTTTTCACCATAACCCTCTGTGGGCTTCCAAATATTATTTTACAAATTCCACAACAACAGTCTTTGCGAAAGGCTTCCTGAGAGGAATGCAGTCACTCTGTGAGATGAGTAAACAGAACACAAGGCAATTTCTCAGAAAGCTTCTTTCCAGTTTTTAACGGAAGATATTTCCTTTTT
The DNA here is from genome assembly GCA_023783455.1 of Erythrocebus patas. NCBI lineage: Eukaryota > Metazoa > Chordata > Mammalia > Primates > Cercopithecidae > Erythrocebus > Erythrocebus patas. The sequence goes on along the minus strand of JAKFHT010002638.1, from coordinate 1,953 downwards.
CACCATAGCCCTCTATGGGCTTCCAAATATCACTTTGCAAATTCCACAAGAACAGTCTTAGTGAAAGGCTTCTCGAGGGGAAAGCTGTAACTCTATGAGAAGAATTAACAGAACACAGAGCAGTTTCTCAGAAAGCTTCTTTGCAGTTTTTAACAGAAGATATTTCCTTTTTCACCATAGCCCTCTATGGGCTTCCAAATATCACTTTGCAAATTCCACAAGAAGAGTCTTCGCGAAAGGCTTCTTCAGGGGATAGCTGTAACTCTGTGAGATGAATTAACAGAACACAAAGTAGTTTCTCAGAATGCTTCTTTTCAGTTTTTATCTTAGGATATTTCCAACACCTTAGCCCTCTATGGACTTCCAAATATCACTTTGCAAATTCCACAAGAACTGTCTTCGCGAAAGGATTATTCAGGGGAAAGCTGTAACTATGTGAGATGAATTAACAGAACACAAAGCAGTTTCTCAGAAAGCTTCTTACCAGTTTTTACGGAAGATATTTCCTTTTTCACCTTTAACCCTCTATGGGCTTCCAAATATCACTGTGCAAATTACAAAAGAACAGTCTTAGCGAAAGGCTTCTTCAGGGGAAAGCTGTAACTCTGTGAGATGAATTAACAGAACACAAAGCAGTTTCTCAGAAAGCTTCCTTCCAGTTTTTAACGGAAGATATTTCCTTTTTCACCATAGTCCTCTATGGTCTTCCAAATATCACTGTGCAAATTCCACAAAAACAGACTTAGCGAAAGGCTTCTTTAAGGGAAAGCTGTAACTCTCTGAGATGAATTAACAGAACACAAAGCAGTTTCTCAGAAAGCTTCTTTCCAGTTTTTAACGGAAGATATTTCCTTTTTCACCATAGCACTCTATGGGCTTCCAGATATCACGTTGCAAATTTCACAAAAACAATCTTAGCGAAAGGCTTCTTGAGGGGAATGCTGCAACTCTGTGAGATCAATTAACAGAAACAAAGCAGTTTCTCAGAAAGCTTCTTTCCAGTTTTTAACGGAAGATATTTCCTTTTTCACCATAGCACTCTATGGGCTTCCAAATATCACTTTGCAAATTCCACAAGAACAGACTTAGCGAAAGGCTTCTTGAAGGAAAGCTGTAACTCTGTGAGATGAAGTGACCGAACACAAAGCAGTTTCTCACAAAGCTTCTATCCAGTTTTTCACGGAAGATATTTCCTTTTTCACCGTAGCCCTCTATGGGCTTCCAAATATCACTTTGCAAATTCCACAAGAACAGTCTTAGCGAAAGGCTTCTTGAGGGGAAAGCTGTAACTGTGAGATGAATTAACCGAACACTAAGCAGTTTCTCAGAAAGCTTCTTTCCAGTTTTTAAGGGAAGATTTTACTTTTTCACCATAACCCTCTGTGGGCTTCCAAATATTATTTTACAAATTCCACAACAACAGTCTTTGCGAAAGGCTTCCTGAGAGGAATGCAGTCACTCTGTGAGATGAGTAAACAGAACACAAGGCAATTTCTCAGAAAGCTTCTTTCCAGTTTTTAACGGAAGATATTTCCTTTTTCACCATAGCCCTCTATGGGCTTCCAAATATCACTTTGCAAATTCCACAAGAACAGTCTTAGTGAAAGGCTTCTTGAAGGGGAAAGCTGTAACTCTATGAGAAGAATTAACAGAACACAGAGCAGTTTCTCAGAAAGCTTCTTTGCAGTTTTTAACAGAAGATATTTCCTTTTTCACCATAGCCCTCTATGGGCTTCCAAATATCACTTTGCAAATTCCACAAGAAGAGTCTTCGCGAAAGGCTTCTTCAGGGGATAGCTGTAACTCTGTGAGATGAATTAACAGAACACAAAGTAGTTTCTCAGAATGCTTCTTTTCAGTTTTTATCTTAGGATATTTCCAACACCTTAGCCCTCTATGGACTTCCAAATATCACTTTGCAAATTCCACAAGAACAGTCTTAGCGAAAGGCTT
>JAKFHT010002637.1:0-14483 GCA_023783455.1 Erythrocebus patas | reverse complement strand
GTTCTTGTGGAATTGGCAAAGGATATTTGGAAGCCCATAGAGGGCTATGGTGAAAAGGAAATATCTTCCGTTCAAAACTGGAAAGAAGCTTTCTGAGAAACTGCTCTGTGTTCTGTTAATTCATCTCACAGAGTTACATCTTTCCTTCAAGAAGCCTTTCGCTAAGGCTGTTCTTGTGGAATTGGCAAAGGATATTTGGAAGCCCATAGAGGGCTATAGTGAAAACGGAAATATCTTCCGTTCAAACCTGGAAAGAAGCTTTCTGAGAAACTGCTCTGTGTTCTGTTAATTCATCTCACAGAGTTACATCTTTCCTTCAAGAAGCCTTTCGCTAAGGCTGTTCTTGTGGAATTGGCAAAGTGATATTTGGAAGCCCTTAGAGGGCTATGGTGAAAAGGAAATATCTTCCGTTCAAAACTGGAAAGAAGCTTTCTGAGAAACTGCTCTGTGTTCTGTTAATTCATCTCACAGAGTTACATCTTTCCTTCAAGAAGCCTTTCTCTAAGGCTGTTCTTGTGGAATTGGCAAAGGATATTTGGAAGCCCATAGAGGGCTATGGTGAAAAAGGAAATATCTTCCGTTCAAAACTGGAAAGAAGCTTTCTGAGAAACTGCTCTGTGTTCTGTTAATTCATCTCACAGAGTTACATCTTTCCTTCAAGAAGCCTTTCGCTAAGGCTGTTCTTGTGGAATTGGCAAAGGATATTTGGAAGCCCATAGAGGGCTATAGTGAAAACGGAAATATCTTCCGTTCAAACCTGGAAAGAAGCTTTCTGAGAAACTGCTCTGTGTTCTGTTAATTCATCTCACAGAGTTACATCTTTCCTTCAAGAAGCCTTTCTCTAAGGCTGTTCTTGTGGAATTGGCAAAGTGATATTTGGAAGCCCATAGAGGGCTATGGTGAAAAAGGAAATATCTTCCTTCAAAAGCCTTTCGCTAAGGCTGTTCTTGTGGAATTAGCAAAGGGATATTTGGAAGCCCATAGAGGGCTATGGTGAAAAGGAAATATCTTCCGCTCAAAACTGGAAAGAAGCTTTCTGAGAAACTGCTCTGTGTTCTGTTAATTCATCTCACAGAGTTACATCTTTCCTTCAAGAAGCCTTTCGCTAAGGCTGTTCTTGTGGAGTTGGCAAAGGATATTTGGAAGCCCATAGAGGGCTATGGTGAAAAGGAAATATCTTCCGCTCAAAACTGGAAAGAATCTTTCTGAGAAACTGCTCTGTGTTCTGTTAATTCATCTCACAGAGTTACATCTTTCCTTCAAGAAGCCTATCGCTAAGTGTGTTCTTGTGGAATTGGCAAAGGATATTTGGAAGCCCATAGAGGGCTATGGTGAAAAGGAAATATCTTCCGCTCAAACCTGGAAAGAAGCTTTCTGAGAACTGCTCTGTGTTCTGTTAATTCATCTCACAGAGTTACATCTTTCCTTCAAGAAGCCTTTCGCTAAGGCTGTTCTTGTGGAATTGGCAAAGGATATTTGGAAGCCCTTAGAGGGCTATAGTGAAAACGGAAATATCTTCCTTCAAAACTGGAAAGAAGCTTGAGAAACTGCTCTGTGTTGTGTTAATTCATCTCACAGAGTTACATCTTTCCTTCAAGAAGCCTTTCGCTAAGGCTGTTCTTGTGGAATTGGCAAAGTGATATTTGGAAGCTCATAGAGGGCTATGATGAAAAGGAAATATCTTCCGCTCAAAACTGGAAAGAAGCTTGAGAAACTGCTCTGTGTTCTGTTAATTCATCTCACAGAGTTACATCTTTCCTTCAAGAAGCCTTTCTAAGGCTGTTCTTGTGGAATTGGCAAAGGATATTTGGAAGCCCTTAGAGGGCTATGGTGAAAAGGAAATATCTTCGCTCAAAACTGGAAAGAAGCTTTCTGAAGAACTGCTCTGTCTTCTGTTTTTGATCTCACAGAGTTACATCTTTCCTTCAAGAAGCCTTTCGCTAAGGCTGTTCTTGTGGAATTGGCAAAGGATATTTGGAAGCCCATAGAGGGCTATAGTGAAAAGGAAATATCTTCCGCTCAAAACTGGAAAGAAGCTTTCTGAGAAACTGCTCTGTGTTGTGTTAATTCATCTCACAGAGTTACATCTTTCCTTCAAGAAGCCTTTCGCTAAGGCTGTTCTTGTGGAGTTGGCAAAGGATATTTGGAAGCCCATGGGGCTATGGTGAAAAGGAAATATCTTCCGCTCAAAACTGGAAAGAAACTTTCTGAGAAACTGCTCTGTGTTCTGTTAATTCATCTCACAGAGTTACATCTTTCCTTCAAGAAGCCTTCGCTAAGGCTGTTCTTGTGGAATTGGCAAAGGATATTTGGAAGCCCATAGAGGGCTATGGTGAAAAGGAAATATCTTCCGCTCAAACCTGGAAAGAAGCTTTCTGAAGAACTGATCTGTGTTCTGTTAATTCATCTCACAGAGTTACATCTTTCCTTCAAGAAGCCTTTCGCTAAGGCTGTTCTTGTGGAATTGGCAAAGGATATTTGGAAGCCCATAGAGGGCTATGGTGAAAAGGAAATATCTTCCGTTCAAAACTGGAAAGAAACTTTCTGAGAAACTGCTCTGTGTTCTGTTAATTCATCTCACAGAGTTACATCTTTCCCTTCAAGAAGCCTTTCGCTAAGGCTGTTCTTGTGGAATTGGCAAAGGGATATTTGGAAGCCCATAGAGGGCTATGGCGATAAAGGAAATATCTTCCGTTCAAACCTGGAAAGAAGCTTTCTGAAGAACTGATCTGTGTTCTGTTAATTAATCTCACAGAGTTACATCTTTCCCTTCAAGAAGCCTTTCGCTAAGGCTGTTCTTGTGGAATTGGCAAAGGGATATTTGGAAGCCCATGGAGGGCTATAGTGAAAAAGGAAATATCTTCTGTTCAAAACTGGAAAGAAGCTTTCTGAGAAACTGCTCTGTGTTCTGTAAATTCATCTCACAGAGTTACATCTTTCCCTTCAAGAAGCCTTTCGATAAGTCTGTTCTTGTGGAATTGGCCAAGGGATATTTGGAAGCCCATAGAGGGCTTTGGTGAAAAAGGAAATATCTTCCGTTCAAAACTGGAAAGAAGCTTTCTGAGAAAGAGCTCTATGCTCTGTTAATTCATCTCACAGAGTTACATCTTTCCCTTCAAGAAGCCTTTCGCTAAGGCTGTTCTTGTGGAGTTGGCAAAGGGATATTTGGAAGCCCGTAGAGGGCTATGGTGAAAAAGGAAATACCTTCCGTTCAAAACTGGAAAGAAGCTTTCTGAGAAACTGCTCTGTGTTCTGTTAATTCATCTCACAGAGTTCCATCTTTCCCTTCAAGAAGCCTTTCGCTAAGGCTGTTCTTGTGGAATTGGCAAAGGGATATTTGGAAGCCCATAGAGGGCTATGGTGAAAAAGGAAATATCTTCCGTTCAAAACTGGAAAGAATCTTTCTGAGAAACTGCTCTGTGTTCTGTTAACTCATCTCACAGAGTTACATCTTTCCCTTCAAGAAGCCTTTCGCTAAGGCTGTTCTTGTGGAATTGGCAAAGGGATATTTGGAAGCCCATAGAGGGCTATAGTGAAAACGGAAATATCTTCCCTTCAAAACTGGAAAGAAGCTTTCTGAGAAACTGCTCTGTGTTATGCTAATTCATCTCACAGAGTTACATCTTTCCCTTCAAGAACCCTTTCGCTAAGGCTGCTCTTGTGGAATTGGCAAAGGGATATTTGGAAGCCCATAGAGGGCTATGCTGAAAAAGGAAATATCTTTCGTTCAAAACTTGAAAGAAGCTTTCTGAAGAACTGATCTGTGTTCTCTTAATTCATCTCACAGAGTTACATCTTTCCCTTCAAGAAGCCTTTCCCTAAGGCTGTTCTTGTGGAATTGGCAAAGGGATATTTGAAAGCCCATAGAGGGCTATAGTGAAAAAGGAAATATCTTCCGTTCAAAACTGGAAAGAAGCTTTCTGAGAAACTGCTCTGTGTTGTGTTAATTCATCTCACAGAGTTACATCTTTCCCTTCAAGAATCCATTAGCTAAGGCTGTTCTTGTGGAGTTGGCAAAGGGATATTTGGAAGCCCATAGAGGGCTATGCTGAAAAAGGAAATATCTTCCGTTCAAAATTGGAAAGAATCTTTCTGAGAAACTGCTCTGTGTTCTGTTAATTCATCTCACAGAGTTACATCTTTCCCTTCAAGAAGCCTTTCGCTAAGGCTGTTCTTGTGGAGTTGGCAAAGGGATATTTGGAAGCCCATAGAGGGCTATGGTGAAAAAGGAAATACCTTCCGTTCAAAACTGGAAAGAAGCTTTCTGAGAAACTGCTCTGTGTTCTGTTAATTCATCTCACAGAGTTCCATCTTTCCCTTCAAGAAGCCTTTCGCTAAGGCTGTTCCTGTGGAATTGGCAAAGGGATATTTGGAAGCCCATAGAGGGCTATGGTGAAAAAGGAAATATCTTCCGTTCAAAACTGGAAAGAATCTTTCTGAGAAACTGCTCTGTGTTCTGTTAATTCATCTCACAGCGTTACATCTTTCCCTTCAAGAAGCCTTTCGCTAAGGCTGTTCTTGTGGAATTGGCAAAGGGATATTTGGAAGCCCATAGAGGGCTATAGTGAAAACGGAAATATCTTCCCTTCAAAACTGGAAAGAAGCTTTCTGAGAAACTGCTTTGTGTTATGCTAATTCATCTCACAGAGTTACATCTTTCCCTTCAAGAAGCCTTTCGCTAAGGCTGTTCTTGTGGAATTGGCAAAGGGATATTTGGAAGCCCATAGAGGGCTATGGTGAAAAAGGAAATATCTTTCGTTGAAAACTGGAAAGAAGCTTTCTGAAGAACTGATCTGTGTTCTGTTAATTCATCTCACAGAGTTACATCTTTCCCTTCAAGAAGCCTTTCCCTAAGGCTGTTCTTGTGGAATTGGCAAAGGGATATTTGAAAGCCGATAGAGGGATATAGTGAAAAAGGAAATATCTTCCGTTCAAAACTGGAAAGAAGCTTTCTGAGAAACTGCTCTGTGTTGTGTTAATTCATCTCACAGAGTTACATCTTTCGCTTCAAGAAGCCTTTCGCTAAGGCTGTTCTTGTGGAGTTGGCAAAGGGATATTTGGAAGCCCATAGAGGGCTATGGTGAAAAAGGAAGTATCTTCCGTTCAAAACTGGAAAGAAGCTTTCTGAGAAACCGCTCTGTGTTCTGTTAATTCATCTCACAGAGTTACATCTTTCCCTTCAAGAAGCCATTCGCTAAGGCTGTTCTTGTGGAGTTGGCAAAGGGATATTTGGAAGCCCATAGAGGGCTATGCTGAAAAAGGAAATATCTTCCGTTCAAAATTGGAAAGAATCTTTCTGAGAAACTGCTCTGTGTTCTGTTAATTCATCTCACAGAGTTACATCTTTCCCTTCAAGAAGCCTTTCGCTAAGGCTGTTCTTGTGGAATTGGCAAAGGATATTTGGAAGCCCATAGAGGGCTATGGTGAAAAAGGAAATATCTTCCGTTCAAAACTGGAAAGAAGCTTTCTGAGAAACTGCTCTGTGTTCTGTTAATTCATCTCACAGAGTTACATCTTTCCCTTCAAGAAGCCTTTCGCTAAGGCTGTTCCTGTGGAATTGGCAAAGGATATTTGGAAGCCCATAGAGGCTATGGTGAAAAAGGAAATATCTTCCGTTCAAAACTGGAAAGAATCTTTCTGAGAAACTGCTCTGTGTTCTGTTAATTCATCTCACAGCGTTACATCTTTCCCTTCAAGAAGCCTTTCGCTAAGGCTGTTCTTGTGGAATTGGCAAAGGGATATTTGGAAGCCCATAGAGGGCTATAGTGAAAACGGAAATATCTTCCCTTCAAAACTGGAAAGAAGCTTTCTGAGAAACTGCTCTGTGTTATGCTAATTCATCTCACAGAGTTACATATTTCCCTTCAAGAAGCCTTTCGCTAAGGCTGTTCTTGTGGAATTGGCAAAGGATATTTGGAAGCCCATAGAGGGCTATGGTGAAAAAGGAAATATCTTCGTTGAAAACTGGAAAGAAGCTTGAAGAACTGATCTGTGTTCTGTTAATTCATCTCACAGAGTTACATCTTTCCTTCAAGAAGCCTTTCCTAAGGCTGTTCTTGTGGAATTGGCAAAGGATATTTGAAAGCCCATAGAGGGATATAGTGAAAAGGAAATATCTTCCGCTCAAAACTGGAAAGAAGCTTTCTGAGAAACTGCTCTGTGTTGTGTTAATTCATCTCACAGAGTTACATCTTTCCTTCAAGAAGCCTTCGCTAAGGCTGTTCTTGTGGAGTTGGCAAAGGATATTTGAAGCCCATAGAGGGCTATGGTGAAAAAGGAAGTATCTTCCGCTCAAAACTGGAAAGAAGCTTGAGAAACCGCTCTGTGTTCTGTTAATTCATCTCACAGAGTTACATCTTTCCTTCAAGAAGCCATTCGCTAAGGCTGTTCTTGTGGAGTTGGCAAAGGATATTTGGAAGCCCATAGAGGCTATGGTGAAAAAGGAATATCTTCCGCTCAAAACTGGAAAGAAGCTTTCTGAGAAACTGCTCTGTGTTCTGTTAATTCATCTCACAGAGTTACATCTTTCCCTTCAAGAAGCCTATCGCTAAGTGTGTTCTTGTGGAATTGGCAAAGGGATATTTGGAAGCCCGTAGAGGGCTATGGTGAAAAAGGAAATATCTTCCGTTCAAACCTGGAAAGAAGCTTTCTGAGAAACTGCTCTGTGTTCTTTTAATTCATCTCAAAGAGTTTCATCTTTCCCTTCAAGAAGCCTTTCTCTAAGGCTGTTCTTGTGGAATTGGCAAAGGGATATTTGGAAGCCCTTAGAGGGCTATGGTGAAAAAGGAAATATCTTCCGTTCAAAACTGGAAAGAAGCTTTCTGAAGAACTGCTCTGTCTTCTGTTTTTTGATCTCACAGAGTTACATCTTTCCCTTCAAGAAGCCTTTCGCTAAGGCTGTTCTTGTGGAATTGGCAAAGGGATATTTGGAAGCCCATAGAGGGCTATAGTGAAAAAGGAAATATCTTCCGTTCAAAACTGGAAAGAAGCTTTCTGAGAAACTGCTCTGTGTTCTGTTAATTCATCTCACCGAGTTACATCTTTCCCTTCAAGAAGCCTTTCGCCAAGGCTGTTCTTGTGGAGTTGGCAAAGGGATATTTAGAAGCCCATAGAGGGCTATGGTGAAAAAGGAAATATCTTCCGTTCAAAACTGGAAAGGAGCTTTCTGAAGAACTGATCTGTCTTCTGTTAATTCATCTCACAGAGTTACATCTTTCCCTTCAAGAAGCCTATCGCTAAGGCTGTTCTTGGTGAATTGGCAAAGGGAAACTTGGAAGCCCATAGAGGGCTATGGTGAAAAAGGAAATATCTTCCGTTCAAAACTGGAAAGAAGCTTTCTGAGAAACAGCTCTGTGCTCTGTTAATTCATCTCACAGAGTTACATCTTTCCCTTCAAGAAGCCTTTCGCTAAGGCTGTTCTTGTGGAGTTGGCAAAGGGATATTTGGAAGCCCATAGAGGGCTACGGTGCAACAGGAAATATCTTCCGTTCAAAACTGGAAAGAAGCTTTCTGAGAAACTGCTCTGTGTTCTGTTAATTCATCTCACAGAGTTACATCTTTCCCTTCAAGAAGCTTTTCGCTAAGGCTGTTCTTGTGGAATTGGCAAAGGGATATTTGGAAGCCTTTAGAGGGCTATGGTGAAAAAGGAAATATCTTCCGTTCAAAACTGGAAAGAAGCTTTCTGAAGAACTGCTCTGTCTTCTGTTTTTTGATCTCACAGAGTTACATCTTTCCCTTCAAGAAGCCTTTCGCTAAGGCTGTTCTTGTGGAATTGGCAAAGGTATATTTGGAAGCCCATAGAGGGCTATAGTGAAAAAGGAAATATCTTCCGTTCAAAACTGAAAAGAAGCTTTCTGAGAAACTGCTCTGTTTTCTGTTAATTCATCTCACAGAGTTACATCTTTCCCTTCAAGAAGCCTTTCGCTAAGGCTGTTCTTGTGGAGTTGGCAAAGGGATATTTGGAAGCCCATAGAGGGCTACGGTGAAAAAGGAAATATCTTCCGTTCAAAATTGGAAAGAAGCTTTCTGAAGAACTGATCTGTGTTCTGTTAATTCATCTCACAGAGTTACATCTTTCCCTTCAAGAAGCCTATCGCTAAGGCTGTTCTTGTGGAATTGGCAAAGGGATATTTGGAAGCCCATAGAGGGCTATGGTGAAAAAGGAAATATCTTCGGTTCAAAACTGGAAAGAAGCTTTCTGAGAAACTGCTCTGTGCTCTGTTAATTCATCTCACAGAGTTACATCTTTCCCTTCAAGAAGCCTTTCGCTAAGGCTGTTCTTGTGGAGTTGGCAAAGGGATATTTGGAAGCCCATAGAGGGCTATGGTGAAAAAGGAAATATCTTCCGTTCAAAACTGGAAAGAATCTTTCTGAGAAACTGCTCTGTGTTCTGTTAATTCATCTCACAGAGTTACATCTTTCCCTTCAAGAAGCCTTTCGCTAAGGCTGTTCTTGTGGAATTGGCAAAGGGATATTTGGAAGCCCATAGAGGGCTATGGTGAAAAAGGAAATATCTCCGTTCAAAACTGGAAAGAAGCTTTCTGAGAAACAGCTCTATGCTCTGTTAATTCATCTCACAGAGTTACATCTTTCCCTTCAAGAAGACTTTCGCTAAGGCTGTTCTTGTGGAGTTGGCAAAGGGATATTTGGAAGCCCATAGAGGGCTATGGTGAAAAAGGAAATATCTTCCGTTCAAAAGTGGAAAGAAGCATTCTGAGAACCTGCTCTGTGTTCTGTTAATTCATCTCACAGAGTTCCATCTTTCCCTTCAAGAAGCCTTTCGCTAAGGCTGTTCTGGTGGAATTGGCAAAGGGATATTTGGAAGCCCATAGAGGGCTATGGTGAAAAAGGAAATATCTTCCGTTCAAAACTGGAAAGAAGCTTTCTGAAGAACTAATCTGTGTTCTGTTAATTCATCTCACAGAGTTACATCTTTCCCTAAAAAAAGCCTATCGCTAAGGCTGTTCTTGTGGAATTGGCAAAGGGATATTTGGAAGCCCATAGAGGGCTATGGTGAAAAAGGAAATATCTTCCGTTCAAAACTGGAAAGAAGCTTTCTGAGAAACTGCTCTGTGCTCTGTTAATTCATCTCACAGAGTTACATCTTTCCCCTCAAGAAGTCTTTCGCTAAGGCTGTTCTTGTGGAATTGGCAAAGGGATATTTGGAAGCCCATAGAGGGCTATGGTGAAAAAGGAAATATCTTCCGTTCAAAACTGGAAAGAAGCTTTCTGAGAAACTGCTCTGTCTTCCGTTTTTCGATCTCACAGAGTTACATCTTTCCCTTCAAGAAGCCATTCGCTAAGGCTGTTCTTGTGGAATTGGCAAAGGATAATTGGAAGCCCATAGAGGGCTATGGTGAAAAAGGAAATATCTTCCGTTCAAAACTGGAAAGAAGCTTTCTGAAGAACTGCTCTGTGTTCTGTCAATTCATCTCACAGAGTTACATCTTTCGCTTCAAGAAGCCTTTCGATAAGGCTGTTCTTGTGGAATTGGCAAAGGGATATTTGGAAGCCCATAGAGGGCTATAGTGAAAAAGGAAATATCTTCTGTTCAAAACTGGAAAGAAGCTTTCTGAGAAACTGCTCTGTGTTCTGTTAATTCATCTCACAGAGTTACATCTTTTCCTTCAAGAAGCCTTTTGATAAGGCTGTTCTTGTGGAATTGGCAAAGGGATATTTGGAAGCCCATAGAGGGCTAGGGTGAAAAAGGAAATATCTTCCGTTCAAAACTGGAAAGAATCTTTCTGAGAACCTGGTCTGTGTTCTGTTAATTCATCTCACAGAGTCACATCTTTGCCTTCAAGAAGCCTATCGCTAAGTGTGTTCTTGTGGAATTGGCAAAGGGATATTTGGAAGCCCATAGAGGGCAGTGGTGAAAAAGGAAATATCTTCCGTTCAAACCTGGAAAGAAGCTTTCTGAGAAACTGCTCTGTGTTCTGTTAATTCATCTCACAGAGTTACATCTTTCCCTTCAAGAAGCCTTTCGCTAAGGCTCTTCTTGTGGAATTGGAAAAGGGATATTTGGAAGCCCATAGAGGGCTATAGTGAAAACGGAAATATCTTCCCTTCAAAACTGGAAAGAAGCTTTCTGAGAAACTGCTCTGTGTTGTGTTAATTCATCTCACAGAGTTACATCTTTCCCTTCAAGAAGCCTTTCGCTAAGGCTGTTCTTGTGGAATTCGCAAAGTGATATTTGGAAGCCCATAGAGGGCTATGGTGAAAAAGGAAATATCTTCAGTTCAAAACTGGAAAGAAGCTTTCTGAGAAACTGCTCTGTGTTCTTTTAATTCATCTCCCAGAGTTACATCTTTCCCTTCATGAAGCCTTTCGCTAAGGCTGTTCTTGTGGAATTGGCAAAGGGATATTTGGAAGCCCTTAGAGGGCTATGGTGAAAAAGGAAATATCTTCCGTTCAAAACTGGAAAGAAGCTTTCTGAAGAACTGCTCTGTCTTCCGTTTTTTCATCTCACAGAGTTACATCTTTCCCTTCAAGAAGCCTTTCGCTAAGGCTGTTCTTGTGGAATTGGCAAAGGGATATTTGGAAGCCCATAGAGGGCTATGGTGAAAAAGGAAATATCTTCCATTCAAAACTGGAAAGAAGCTTTCTGAAGAACTGCTCTGTGTTCTGTCAATTCATCTCACAGAGTTACATCTTTCCCTTCAAGAAGCCTTTCGATAAGGCTGTTCTTGTGGAATTGGCAAAGGGATATTTGGAAGCCCATAGAGGGCTATAGTGAAAAAGGAAATATCTTCTGTTCAAAACTGGAAAGAAGCTTTCTGAGAAACTGCTCTGTGTTCTGTTAATTCATCTCACAGAGTTACATCTTTTCCTTCAAGAAGCCTTTCGATAAGGCTGTTATTGTGGAATTGGCAAAGGGATATTTGGAAGCCCATAGAGGGCTATGGTGAAAAAGGAAATATCTTCCGTTCAAAACTGGAAAGAATCTTTCTGAGAACCTGCTCTGTGTTCTGTTAATTCATCTCACAGAGTCACATCTTTGCCTTCAAGAAGCCTATCGCTAAGTGTGTTATTGTGGAATTGGCAAAGGATATTTGGAAGCCCATAGAGGGCTATGGTGAAAAGGAAATATCTTCCGCTCAAAACTGGAAAGAATCTTTCTGAGAAACTGCTCTGTGTTCTGTTAATTCATCTCACAGAGTTACATCTTTCCTTCAAGAAGCCTATCGCTAAGTGTGTTCTTGTGGAATTGGCAAAGGATATTTGGAAGCCCTTAGAGGGCTATGGTGAAAAGGAAATATCTTCCGCTCAAAACTGGAAAGAAGCTTTCTGAGAAACTGCTCTGTGTTCTGTTAATTCATCTCACAGAGTTCCATCTTTCCCTTCAAGAAGCCTTTCGCTAAGGCTGTTCTTGTGGAATTGGCAAAGGGATATTTGGAAGCCCATAGAGGGCTATGGTGAAAAAGGAAATATCTTCCATTCAAAACTGGAAAGAAGCTTTCTGAAGAACTGCTCTGTGTTCTGTCAATTCATCTCACAGAGTTACATCTTTCCCTTCAAGAAGCCTTTCGATAAGGCTGTTCTTGTGGAATTGGCAAAGGGATATTTGGAAGCCCATAGAGGGCTATAGTGAAAAAGGAAATATCTTCTGTTCAAAACTGGAAAGAAGCTTTCTGAGAAACTGCTCTGTGTTCTGTTAATTCATCTCACAGAGTTACATCTTTTCCTTCAAGAAGCCTTTCGATAAGGCTGTTATTGTGGAATTGGCAAAGGGATATTTGGAAGCCCATAGAGGGCTATGGTGAAAAAGGAAATATCTTCCGTTCAAAACTGGAAAGAATCTTTCTGAGAACCTGCTCTGTGTTCTGTTAATTCATCTCACAGAGTCACATCTTTGCCTTCAAGAAGCCTATCGCTAAGTGTCTTCTTGTGGAATTGGCAAAGGGATATTTGGAAGCCCATAGAGGGCAATGGTGAAAAAGGAAATATCTTCCGTTCAAACCTGGAAAGAAGCTTTCTGAGAAACTGCTCTGTGTTCTGTTAATTCATCTCACAGAGTTACATCTTTCCATTCAAGAAGCCTTTCGCTAAGGCTGTTCTTGTGGAATTGGCAAAGGGATATTTGGAAGCCCATAGAGGGCTATAGTGAAAACGGAAATATCTTCCGTTCAAAACTGGAAAGAAGCTTTCTGAGAAACTGCTCTGTGTTGTGTTAATTCATCTCACAGAGTTACATCTTTCCCTTCAAGAAGCCTTTCGCTAAGGCTGTTCTTGTGGAATTGGCAAAGTGATATTTGGAAGCCCATAGAGGGCTATGGTGAAAAAGGAAATATCTTCCGTTCAAAACTGGAAAGAAGCTTTCTGAGAAACTGCTCTGTGTTCTTTTAATTCATCTCCCAGAGTTACATCTTTCCCTTCATGAAGCCTTTCGCTAAGGCTGTTCTTGTGGAATTGGCAAAGGGATATTTGGAAGCCCATAGAGGGCTATGGTGAAAAAGGAAATATCTTCCGTTCAAAACTGGAAAGAAGCTTTCTGAAGAACTGCTCTGTCTTCCGTTTTTTGATCTCACAGAGTTACATCTTTCCCTTCAAGAAGCCTTTCGCTAAGGCTGTTCTTGTGGATTTGGCAAAGGGATATTTGGAAGCCCATAGAGGGCTACGGTGAAAAAGGAAATATCTTCCGTTCAAAACTGGAAAGAAGCTTTCTGAGAAACTGCTCTGTGTTCTGTTAATTCATCTCACAGAGTTACATCTTTCCCTTCAAGAAGCCTTTCGCTAACGCTGTTCTTGTGGAGTTGGCAAAGGGATATTTGGAAGCCCATAGAGGGCTATGGTGAAAAAGGAAATATCTTCCGTTCAAAACTGGAAAGAAGCTTTCTGAGAAACTACTCTGTGTTCTGTTAATTCATCTCACAGAGTTACATCTTTCCCTTCAAGAAGCCTTTCGCTAAGGCTGTTCTTGTGGAGTTGGCAAAGGGATATTTGGAAGCCCATAGAGGGCTATGGTGAAAAAGGAAATATCTTCCGTTCAAAGCTGTAAAGAATCTTTCTGAGAAACTGCTCTGTGTTCTGTTAATTCATCTCACAGAGTTACATCTTTCCCTTCAAGAAACCTTTCGCTAAGGCTGTTCTTGTGGAATTGGCAAAGGGATATTTGGAAGCCCTTAGAGGGCTATAGTGAAAACGGAAATATCTTCCCTTCAAAACTGGAAAGAAGCTTTCTGAGAAACTGCTCTGTGTTGTGCTAATTCATCTCACAGAGTTACATCTTTCCCTTCAAGAAGCCTTTCGCTAAGGCTGTTCTTGTGGAATTGGCAAAGTGATATTTGGAAGCTCATAGAGGGCTACGATGAAAAAGGAAATATCTTCCGTTCAAAACTGGAAAGAAGCTTTCTGAGAAACTGCTCTGTGTTGTGTTAATTCATCTCACAGAGTTACATCTTTCCCTTCAAGAAGTCTTTCTCTAAGGCTGTTCTTGTGGAATTGGCAAAGGGATATTTGGAAGCCCTTAGAGGGCTACGGTGAAAAAGGAAATATCTTTCGTTCAAAACTGGAAAGAAGCTTTCTGAAGAACTCGTCTGTCTTCTGTTTTTTGATCTCACAGAGTTACATCTTTCCCTTCAAGAAGCCTTTCGCTAAGGCTGTTCTTGTGGAATTGGCAAAGGGATATTTGGAAGCCCATAGAGGGCTATAGTGAAAAAGGAAATATCTTCCGTTCAAAACTGGAAAGAAGCTTTCTGAGAAACTGCTCTGTGTTGTGTTAATTCATCTCACAGAGTTACATCTTTCCCTTCAAGAAGCCTTTCGCTAAGGCTGTTCTTGTGGAGTTGGCAAAGGGATATTTGGAAGCCCATTGGGCTATGGTGAAAAGGAAATATCTTCCGTTCAAAACTGGAAAGAAACTTTCTGAGAAACTGCTCTGTGTTCTGTTAATTCATCTCACAGAGTTACATCTTTCCTTCAAGAAGCCTTTCGCTAAGGCTGTTCTTGTGGAGTTGGCAAAGGATATTTGGAAGCCCATAGAGGGCTATGGTGAAAAGGAAATATCTTCCGCTCAAAACTGGAAAGAAGCTTTCTGAGAAACTACTCTGTGTTCTGTTAATTCATCTCACAGAGTTACATCTTTCCTTCAAGAAGTTTTCGCTAAGGCTGTTCTTGTGGAGTTGGCAAAGGATATTTGGAAGCCCATAGAGGGCTATGGTGAAAAGGAAATATCTTCCGTTCAAAACTGGAAAGAATCTTTCTGAGAAACTGCTCTGTGTTCTGTTAATTCATCTCACAGAGTTACATCTTTCCCTTCAAGAAGCCTATCGGTAAGTGTGTTCTTGTGGAATTGGCAAAGGATATTTGGAAGCCCATAGAGGGCTATGGTGAAAAGGAAATATCTTCCGCTCAAACCTGGAAAGAAGCTTTCTGAGAAACTGCTCTGTGTTCTGTTAATTCATCTCACAGAGTTACATCTTTCCCTTCAAGAAGCCTTTCGCTAAGGCTGTTCTTGTGGAATTGGCAAAGGATATTTGGAAGCC
>JAKFHT010002636.1:0-14485 GCA_023783455.1 Erythrocebus patas | reverse complement strand
ACCGGTTTTCACCGCTCAAACCGAACCAGACCAGCTGAAACCGGTTTTGACCGGCTCAAACTGGCTCAAACCGGTTTTGACTGGCTCAAACCGGTTTTGACCAGCTCAAACAGACTCAAACCGGTTTTGACCTGCTCAAACCGACTCAAACCGGTTTTCACCGGCTCAAACCGGCTCAAACCGGTTTTGACTGGCTCAAACTGGACCAGAACATCTCAAACTGGTTTTGACCGTATTTATCCGGACCAGACCAGCTCAAACCGACTAGACCGGCTCAAACTGGACTCAAACAGGAACAGACCGGCTCAAACCGGTTTTCACCGCTCAAACCGACTAGACCGGCTCAAACCTGTTTTGACTGGCTCAAACCGGCTCAAACCTGTTTTGACTGGCTCAAACCGGTTTTCACCGGCTCAAACCGCCCAGACCGGTTTCAATCGGTTTTCACAGGCTCAAACCGGTTTTCACCAGCTCAAACCGGTTTTGACGGCTCAAACCGGCTCAAACCGGTTTTGACTGGCTCAAACCAATTTTGACCGGCTCAAACCGATTTTGACCGGCTCAAACCGACTAGACCGGCTCAAACTGGCTCAAACTGGACTCAAACCGGACCAGAACATCTCAAACCGGTTTTCACCGCTCAAACCGGTTTTGACCAGATCAAACCAGGCCAGACCCTCTCAATCGATTTTGACTGGCTCAAACCGGACTCAAACCGGACTAGACCGGCTCAAACCGTTTTGAACGGCTCAAACCGGACTCAAACAGCAACAGACAGGCTCAAACAGGAACAGACCAGCTCAAACCGGCTCACACCAGACCAGAATGGCTCAAACCGGCTCAAACCGGACCAGAACATCTCAAACCGGTTTCACGGCTCAAACCGGTCTCATACGGGTTTTGACCAGATCAAACCAGGCCAGACCTGCTCAAACCGGTTTTGACCGCTCAAACTGGACTCAAACCGGACCAGACCAGCTCAAACCGGTTTTGACCAGCTCAAACCGACTCAAACCGGTTTTGACCATATTTATCCGGACCAGACCAGCTCAAACCGGTTTTGACCGGCTCAAACAGGACTCAAACCAGGCCAGACCGGCTCAAACCGGTTTTGACCGGCTCAAACAGGACTCAAACCGGACCAGACCGGCTCAAACCTGTTTTGACTGGCTCAAAAGGACTCAAACCGGACTCAAACCGAACAAACAGGCTCAAACCGGTTTTGACCGGCTGAAACCGGACTCAAACCAGACCAGAACGGCTCAAACCGGTTTTGACTGGCTGAAACCGACTCAAACAGGAACAGACCGGCTCAAACAGTAACAGACCGGCTCAAACCGGCTCAAGCCAGACCAGACCGGCTCAAACTGGCTCAAACCGGACCAGAACATCTCAAACCGGTTTTCACCGGCTCAAACCGGACTCAAACGGTTTTGACCAGCTCAAACCGGACCAGAACATCTCAAACCGGTTTTGACCTGCTCAAACCGGACTCAAACCGGACTAGACCGGCTCAAACCTGTTTTGACTGGCTCAAAAAGGACTCAAACCGGAACAAACAGGCTCAAACCGGTTTTGACCGGCTGAAACCGGACTCAAACCGGACTAGACCGGCTCACACCGGTTTTGAATGGCTCAAACTGGACTCAAACAGGAACAGACCGGCTCAAACAGTAACAGACCGGCTCAAACCGGCTCAAGCCAGACCAGACCGGCTCAAACTGGCTCAAACCTGACCAGAACACCTCAAACCGGTTTTCACCGGCTCAAACCGTACTCATACGGGTTTTGACCAGATCAAACCAGGCCAGACCGTCTCCAATCGATTTTGACTGGCTCAAACCGGACTCAAACCGGCCCAGACCGGTTTCAATCGGTTTTGACAGGCTCATACTGGCCCAGACCGGCTCAAACCGAACCAGACCGGCTGAAACCGGTTTTGACTTGCTCAAACCGGACTAAAACATGACCGGACCGGCTCAAACCGGACTCAAACCGGACTCAAACCAGGCCAGACGGCTCAAACCGGTTTTGACCAGCTCAAACCCGTCTCATACAGGTTTTGACCAGATCAAACCAGGCCAGACCTGCTCAAACCGGTTTTGACCGGCTCAAACTGGACTCAAACCCGACCAGACCGGCTCAAACCGGTTTTGACCGGCTCAAACAGACTCAAACCGGTTTTGACCATATTTATCCGGACCAGACCAGCTCAAAACGGTTTTGACCTGCTCAAACCGGACTCAAACCAGGCCAGACCGGCTCAAACCGGTTTTGACCGGCTCAAACCGGACTAGACCAGCTCAAACCGCTCAAACCGGACCAGACCGGCTCAAACCTGTTTTGACTGGCTCAAAAAGGACTCAAACCGGAACAAACAGGCTCAAACCGGTTTTGACCGGCTGAAACCGGACTCAAACCGGACTAGACCGGCTCACACCGGTTTTGAATGGCTCAAACTGGACTCAAACAGGAACAGACAGGCTCAAACAGTAACAGACCGGCTCAAACCGGCTCAAACCGGCTCAAGCCAGACCAGACCGGCTCAAACTGGCTCAAACCGGACCAGAACATCTCAAACCGGTTTTCACCAGCTCAAACCAGTCTCATACAGGTTTTGACCAGATCAAACCAGGCCAGACCCTCTCAATCGATTTTGACTGGCTCAAACCGGACTCAAACCGGACTAGACCGGCTCAAACCGGTTTTGACCGGCTCAAACGGACTCAAACAGCAACAGACAGGCTCAAGCAGGAACAGACCAGCTCAAACCGCTCACACCAGACCAGAACGGCTCAAACCGCTCAAACCGACCAGAACATCTCAAACCGGTTTTCACCGGCTCAAACCGGTCTCATACGGGTTTTGACCAGATCAAACCAGGCCAGACCGGCTCAAACCGGTTTTGACTGGCTGAAACCGACTCAAACCGCCCAGACCGGTTTCAATCGGTTTTGACAGGCTCAAACCGGACTCAAACCCGACCAGACTGGCTCAAACCGAACCAGACCGGCTGAAACCGGTTTTGACTGGCTCAAACCGGACTAAAACATGACTGGACCGGCTCAAACCGGATCAATCCAGGCCAGACCGGCTCAAACCGGTTTTGACCAGCTCAAACCGGACTCAAACGGGTTTTGACCAAATCAAACCAGGCCAGACCGGCTCAAACCGGTTTTGACCAGCTCAAACTGGACTCAAACCCGACCAGACCGGCTCAAACCGGTTTTGACCAGCTCAAACAGACTCAAACTGGTTTTGACCGTATTTTTCCGGACCAGATCAGCTCAAAACGGTTTTGACCTGCTCAAACCGGACTCAAACCAGGCCAGACCGGCTCAAACGGACCAGACCGGCTCAAACTGGACTCAAACCCGACCAGACTGGCTCAAACCGGTTTTGACCGGCTCAAACAGACTCAAACCGGTTTTGACCATATTTATCCGGACCAGACCAGCTCAAAACGGTTTTGACCTGCTCAAACCGGACTCAAACCAGGCCAGACCGGCTCAAACCGGTTTTGACCGGCTCAAACCGGACTCAAACCGGACCAGACCGGCTCAAACCTGTTTCGACTGGCTCAAAAAGGACTCAAACCGGAACAAACAGGCTCAAACCGGTTTTGATCGGCTGAAACCGGACTCAAACCGGACTAGACCGGCTCACACCGGTTTTGAATGGCTCAAACTGGACTCAAACAGGAACAGACAGGCTCAAACAGTAACAGACCGGCTCAAACCGGCTCAAGCCAGACCAGACCGGCTCAAACTGGCTCAAACTGGACCAGAACATCTCAAACCGGTTTTCACCGGCTCAAACCGTACTCATACGGGTTTTGACCTGATCAAACCAGGCCAGACACTCTCCAATCGATTTTGACTGGCTCAAACCGGACTCAAACCGGACTAGACCGCTCAAACCGGTTTTGAACGGCTCAAACCGGACTCAAACAGCAACAGACAGGCTCAAACAGGAACAGACCAGCTCAAACCGTCTCACACCAGACCAGAATGGCTCAAACCGGCTCAAACCGGACTAGAACATCTCAAACCGGTTTTCACCGGCTCAAACCAGTCTCATAGGGGTTTGACCATATCAAACCAGGCCAGACCTGCTCAAACCAGTTTTGACCGGCTCAAACTGGACTCAAACCCGACCAGACCAGCTCAAACCGGTTTTGACCGGCTCAAACAGACTCAAACCGGTTTTGACCATATTTATCCGGACCAGACCAGCTCAAAACGGTTTTGACCTGCTCAAACCGGACTCAAACCAGGCCAGACCGGCTCAAACCTGTTTCGACTGGCTCAAAAAGGACTCAAACCGGACCAGACCGGCTCAAACCTGTTTTGACTGGCTCAAACTGGCTCAAACCGACTCAAACCGGAACAAACAGGCTCAAACCGGTTTTGACCGGCTGAAACCGACTCAAACCGGACTAGACCGGCTCACACGGTTTTGAATGGCTCAAACTGGACTCAAACAGGAACAGACCGGCTCAAACAGTAACAGACCAGCTCAAACCGGCTCAAACCGGCTCAAGCCAGACCAGACCGGCTCAAACTGGCTCAAACCGGACCAGAACATCTCAAACCGGTTTTCACCGGCTCAAACCGTACTCATACGGGTTTTGACCAGATCAAACCAGGCCAGACCCTCTCCAATCGATTTTGACTGTCTCAAACCGGACTCAAACCGGACTAGACCGGCTCAAACCTGTTTTGACTGGCTCAAGAAGGACTCAAACCGGAACAAACAGGCTCAAACCGGTTTTGACCGGCTGAAACCGGACTCAAACCGGACTAGACCGGCTCACACCGGTTTTGAATGGCTCAAACTGGACTCAAACAGGAACAGACCGGCTCAAACAGTAACAGACCGGGTCACACGGCTCAAGCCAGACCAGACCGGCTCAAACTGGCTCAAACCTGACCAGAACACCTCAAACCGGTTTTCACCGGCTCAAACCGTACTCATACGGGTTTTGACCAGATCAAACCAGGCCAGACCGTCTCCAGTCGATTTTGACTGGCTCAAACCGGACTCAAACTGGACCAGACCGGTTTCAATCGGTTTTGACAGGCTCATACTGGCCCAGACCGGCTCAAACCGAACCAGACCAGCTGAAACCGGTTTTGACTTGCTCAAACCGGACTAAAACATGACCGGACCGGCTCAAACCGGATCACTCCAGGCCAGACCGGCTCAAACCGGTTTTGACCAGCTCAAACCGGTCTCATACGGGTTTTGACCAGATCAAACCAGGCCAGACCTGCTCAAACCGGTTTTGACCGGCTCAAACTGGACTCAAACCCGACGAGACCGGCTCAAACCGCTTTTGACCGGCTCAAACAGACTCAAACCGGTTTTGACCATATTTATCCGGACCAGACCTGCTCAAAACTGTTTTGACCTGCTCAAACCGGACTCAAACCAGGCCAGACCGGCTCAAACCGGTTTTGACCGGCTCAAACCGGACCCAAACCGGACCAGACCGGCTCAAACCTGTTTCGACTGTCTCAAAAATGACTCAAACCGGAACAAACAGGCTCAAACCGGTTTTGACCGGCTGAAACCGGACTCAAACCGGACTAGACCGGCTCACACCGGTTTTGAATGGCTCAAACTGGACTCAAACAGGAACAGACAGCCTCAAACAGTAACAGACCGGCTCAAACCGGCTCAAGCCAGACCAGACTGGCTCAAACTGGCTCAAACCGGACCAGAACATTTCAAACCGGTTTTCACTGGCTCAAACCGTACTCATACAGGTTTTGACCAGATCAAACCAGGCCAGACCCTCTCCAATCGATTTTGACTGGCTCAAACCGGACTCAAACCGGACTAGACCGGCTCAAACCGGTTTTGAACGGCTCAAACCGGACTCAAACAGCAACAGACAGGCTCAACCAGGAACAGACCAGCTCAAACCGGCTCACACCAGACCAGAACGGCTCAAACCGGCTCAAACCGGACCAGAACATCTCAAACCGGTTTTCACCGGCTCAAACCGGTCTCATACGGGTTTTGACCAGATCAAACCAGGCCAGACCGGCTCAAACCGGTTTTGACTGGCTGAAACCGGACTCAAACCGGCCCAGACCGGTTTCAATCGGTTTTGACAGGCTCAAACCGGACAAGACTGGCTCAAACCGAACCAGACCGGCTGAAACCGGTTTTGACTGGCTCAA
Source organism: Erythrocebus patas (assembly GCA_023783455.1). Classification (NCBI taxonomy): domain Eukaryota; kingdom Metazoa; phylum Chordata; class Mammalia; order Primates; family Cercopithecidae; genus Erythrocebus; species Erythrocebus patas. Next base: position 8,294 of record JAKFHT010002636.1, on the reverse strand, counting down.
ACCGGACTAAAACATGACTGACCGGCTCAAACTGGATCAACCCAGGCCAGACCGGCTCAAACCGGTTTTGACCAGCTCAAACCGGACTCAAACGGGTTTTGACCAAATCAAACCAGGCCAGACCGGCTCAAACCAATTTTGACCAGCTCAAACTGGACTCAAACCCGACCAGACCGGCTCAAACCGGTTTTGACCGGCTCAAACAGACTCAAACTGGTTTTGACCGTATTTATCCGGACCAGATCAGCTCAAAACGGTTTTGACCTGCTCAAACCGGACTCAAACCAGGCCAGACCGGCTCAAACCGGTTTTGACCGGCTCAAACCGGACTCAAACCGGACCAGACCGGCTCAAACCTGTTTTGACTGGCTCAAAAAGGACTCAAACCGGAACAAACAGGCTCAAACCGGTTTTGACCGGCTGAAACCGGACTCAAACCGGACTAGACCGGCTCACACCGGTTTTGAATGGCTCAAACAAACTCAAACCGGTTTTGACCGTATTTATCCGGACCAGCCCAGTTCAAAACGTTTTTGACCTGCTAAAACTGGACTCAAACCAGGCCAGACCGGATCAAACCGGTTTTGAATGGCTCAAACTGGACTCAAACAAGAACAGATCTGCTCAAACAGTAACAGACCGGCTGAAACCGGATCAAGCCAGACCAGACCGGCTCAAACTGCCTCAAACCTGACAAGAACATCTCAAACCGGCTTTCACCGCCTCAAACCGTACTCATACGGGTTTTGACCAGATCAAAGCAGGCCAGACCGTCTCCAATCCATTTTGACTGGCTCAAACCGGACTCAAACAGGACTAGACCGGCTCACACCGGTTTTGAATGGCTCAAACTTGACCCAAACAGGAACAGACCGGCTCAAACAGTAACAGACTGGCTCAAACCGGCTCAATCCAGACCAGACCGGCTCAAACTGGCTCAAACCGGAGCAGAACATATCAAACCAGTTTTCTCTGGCTCAAACCGTATTCATACGTGTTTTGACCAGATCAAAGCATGCCAGACCGTCTCCAATCGATTTTGACTGGCTCACCGGACTCAAACTGGACCGGACCGGCTCAAATCGGTTTTGAACGGCTCAAACCGGACTCAAACAGGAACAGACTGGCTCAAACAGGAACAGACCAGCTCAAACCGGCTCACACCAGACCAGAACGGCTCAAACGGGCTCAAACCGGACCAGAACATCTCAAACGGGTTTTCACCGGCTCAAACCGGTCTCATACGGGTTTTGACCAGATCAAATCAAGCCAGAACGGCTCAAACCGGTTTTGACCGGCTGAAACCGGACTCAAACCGGCCCAGACCGGTTTCAATCAGTTTTGATAGGCTCAAACCGGACCAGACCGGCTCAAACCGAACCAGACCGGCTGAAACCGGTTTTGACTGGCTCAAACCGGACTAAAACATGACCGGACCGGCTCAAACCGGATCAATCCAGGCCAGACCGGCTCAAACCGGTTTTGACCAGCTCAAACCGGACTCAAACGGGTTTTGACCAAATCAAACCAGGCCAGACTGGCTCAAACCAATTTTGACCGGCTCAAACTGGACTCAAACCCGACCAGACCGGCTAAAACCGGTTTTGACCGGCTCAAACAGACTCAAACCGCTTTTGACCGTATTTATCCGGACCAGATCAGCTCAAAACGGTTTTGACCTGCTCAAACAGGACTCAAACCAGGCCAGACCGGCTCAAACCGGTTTTGACCGGCTCAAACCAGACTCAAACCGGACCAGACCGGCTCAAACCTGTTTTGACTGGCTCAAAAAGGACTCAAACCGGAACAAACAGGCTCAAACCGGTTTTGACCGGCTGAAACCTGACTCAAACCGGACTAGACCGGCTCACACCGGTTTTGAATGGCTCAAACTGGACTCAAACAGGAACAGACCGGCTCAAACAGTAACAGACCGGCTCAAACCGGCTCAAGCCAGACCAGACCGGCTCAAACTGGCTCAAACCGGACCAGAACATCTCAAACCGGTTTTCACCGGCTCAAATCGTACTCATACGGGTTTTGACCAGATCAAACCAGGCCAGACCCTCTCCAATTGATTTTGACTGTCTCAAACCACACTCAAACCGGACCAGACCGGCTCAAACCGGTTTTGACTGGCTGAAACCGGACTCAAACCGGCCCAGACCGGTTTCAGTCTGTTTTGACAGGCTCAAACCGGACCAGACCGGCTCTAACCGAACCAAACCGGCTTAAACCGGATCAATCCAGGCCAGACCGGCTCAAACCGGTTTTGACCAGCTCAAACCGGACTCAAACGGGTTTCGACCAAATCAAACCAGGCCAGAACGGCTCAAACTAATTTTGACCGCCTCAAACTGGACTCAAACCCGACCAGACCGGCTCAAACCCGTTTTGACAGGCTCAAACAGACTCAAACCGGTTTTGACCGTATTTATCTGGACCAGACCAGCTCAAAACGGTTTTGACCTGCTCAAACCGGACCCAAACCAGGCCAGACCGGCTCAAACCGGTTTTGACCGGCTCAAACCGTACTCATACGGGTTTTGACCAGATCAAAGCAGGCCAGACCGTCTCCAATCGATTTTGACTGGCTCAAACTGGACTCAAACCGGACTAGACCGGCTCAAACCGGGTTTGAACAGCTCAAACCGGACTCAAACAGGAACAGACCGGCTCAAACAGGAACAGACCAGCTCAAACCGGCTCACACCAGACCAGAACGGCTCAAACCGGCTCAAACCGGACCAGAACATCTCAAACCGGTTTTCACCGGCTCAAACCGGTCTCATACGGGTTTTGACCAGATCAAACCAGGCCAGACCGGCTCAAAGCGGTTTTGACTGGCTGAAACCGGAATGAAACCGGCCCAGACCGGTTTCAATCGGTTTTGACAGGCTCAAACCGGACAAGACCGGCTCAAACCGAACCAGACCGGCTGAAACCGGTTTGACTGGCTCAAACCGGACTAAAACATGGCTGGACTGGCTCAAACCGGATCAACCCAGGCCAGAGTGGCTCAAACCGGTTTTGACCAGCTCAAACCGGACTCAAACGGGTTTTGACCAAATCAAACCAGGCCAGACCGGCTCAAACCAATTTTGACCGGCTCAAACTGGACTCAAACCCGACCAGACCGGCTCAAACCGGTTTTGACTGGCTCAAACAGACTCAAACCGGTTTTGACCGAATTTATCTGGACCAGACCAGCCCAAAATGGTTTTGACCTGCTCAAACCGGACTCAAACCAGGCCAGACTGGCTCAAACCGGTTTTGACTGGCTCAAACCGGACTCAAACCAGACCAGACCGGCCCAAACCTGCTTTGACTGGCTCAAAAAGGACTCAAACCGGAACCAACAGGCTGAAAACGGTTTTCACCAGCTGAAACCGGACTCAAACCGGACTAGACCGGCTCACACCGGTTTTGAATGGCTCAAACTGGACTCAAACAGGAACAGACAGGCTCAAACAGTAACAGACCGGCTCAAACCGGCTCAAGCCACACCAGACCGGCTCAAACTGGCTCAAACCGGACCAGAACATCTCAAACCGGTTTTCACCGGCTCAAATCGTACTCATACGGGTTTTGACCACATCAAACCAGGCCAGACCGTCTCCAATCGATTTTGACTGGCTCAAACCGGACTCAAACCGGACCAGACCGGCTCAAACCGGGTTTCACCGGCTCAAACCGGACTCAAACCTGCCCAGAACGGTTTCAATGTGTTTTGACAGGCTCAAAACGGACCAGACCGCCTCAAACCGAACCGGACCAGCTCAAACCGGATCAATCCAGGCCAGACCGGCTCAAACCGGTTTTGACCAGCTCAAACCGGACTCAAACGGGTTTTGACCAAATCAAACCAGGCCTGACTGGCTCAAACCAATTTTGACCGGCTCAAACTGGACTCAAACACGACCAGCCCGGCTCAAAACCGGTTTTGAATGGCTCAAACTGGATTCAAACAGGAACAGACCAGCTCAAACAGTAACAGACCGGCTCAAACCGGCTCAACCCAGACCAGACCGTCTCAAACTGCCTCAAACCGGACCAGAACACCTCAAACCGGCTTTCACCGCCTCAAACCGTACTCATACGGGTTTTGACCAGATCAAACCAGGCCAGACCGTCTCCAATCGATTTTGTCTGGCTCAAACCGGACTCAAACCGGACTAGACCGGCTCAAACCGGTTTTGAACGGCTCAAACCGGACTCTAACAGGAACAGACAGGCTCAAGCAGGAACACACCAGCTCCAACCGGCTCACACCAGACCAGAATGGCTCAAACCGGCTCAAACCGGACCAGAACATCTCAAACCGGTTTTCACCGGCTCAAACCCGTCTCATACGGGTTTTGACCAGATCAAACCAGGCCAGACCTGCTCAAACCGGTTTTGACCGCTGAAACCGGACTCAAACCGCCCAGACCGGTTTCAATCGGTTTTGACAGGCTCAAACCGACCAGACCGGCTCAAACCGAACCAGACCGGCTGAAACCGGTTTTGACTGGCTCAAACCGACTCAAACCGGACCAGACCGGCTCAAACCGGATCAATCCAGGCCAGACCGGCTCAAACCGGTTTTGACCAGCTCAAACCGGACTCAAACGGGTTTTGACCAAGTCAAACCAGGACAGACCGGCTCAAACCAATTTTGACCGGATCAAACTGGACTCAAACCCGACCAGACCGGCTAAAATCGGTTTTGACCGGCTCAAACAGATTCAAACCGATTTTGATTGTATTTATCCAGACCAGACCAGCTCAAAACGGTTTTGTCCTGCTCAAACCGGACTCAAACCAGGCCAGACCGGCTCAAACTGGTTTTTACCGGCTCAAACCGGACTCAAACCGGACCAGACCGGCTCAAAACTGTTTTGACTAGCTCAAAAAGCACTCAGACCGGAACAAACAGGCTGAAACCGGTTTTGACCGGCTGAAACCGGACTGAAACCAGACTAGACCGGCTCACACCGGTTTTGAATGGCGCAAACTGGACTCAAACAGGAACAGACCGGCTCAAACAGGAACAGACCGGCTCAAACCGGCTCAAGCCAGACCAGACCGGCTCAAACTGGCTCACACCGGACCAGAACATCACAAACCGGATTTCACCTGCTCAAACCGTACTCACGTGTTTTGACCAGATCAAACCAGGCCAGACCCTCTCCAATCGATTTTGACTGGCTCAAACCGGACTCAAACCGGACTAGACCGGCTCAAACCGGTTTTGAACGGCTCAAACCGGACTCAAGCAGGAACAGACAGGCTCAAGCAGGAACAGACCAGCTCAACCCGGCTCACACCAGACCAGAACGGCTCAAACGGGCTCAAACCGGACCAGAACATCTCAAACCGGTTTTCACCGGCTGAAACCTGTCTCATACGGGTTTTGACCAGATCAAACCAGGCCAGACCGGCTCAAACCGGTTTTGACTGGCTGAAACCGGACTCAAACCGGCCCAGACCGGTTTCAATCGGTTTTGACAGGCTCAAACCGGACAAGACCGGCTCAAACCGAACCAGACCAGCTGAAACCGGTTTTGACTGGCTCAAACCGGACTAAAACATGACTGGACCGGCTCAAACTGGATCAATCGAGGCCAGACCGGCTCAAACCGTTTTTGACCAGCTCAAACCGGCTCAAACAGACTCAAACTGGTTTTGACTGGCTCAAACTGGACTCAAACCAGGCCAGACTGGCTCAAACCGATTTTGACCGGCTCAAACTGGACTCAAACCTGACCAGCCCGGCTCAAACCGGTTTTGAATGGCTCAAACTGGACTCAAACAGGAACAGACCGGCTCAAACAGTAACAGACCAGCTCAAACCGGCTCAAGCCAGACCAGACCGGCTCAAACTGCCTCAAACCTGACCAGAACATCTCAAACCGGCTTTCACCACCTCAAACCGTACTCATACGGGTTTTGACCAGATCAAACCAGGCCAGACCGTCTCAATCGATTTTGACTGGCTCAAACCGGACTCAAACCGGACTAGACCGGCTCAAACCGGTTTTGACCGGCTCAAACGGACTCAAACCGACCAGACCGGCTCAAACAGGAACAGACCAGCTCAAACCGCTCACACCAGACCAGAATGGCTCAAACCGGCTCAAACCGGACCAGAACATCTCAAACCGGTTTTCACCGGCTCAAACCGGTCTCATACGGGTTTTGACCAGATCAAACCAGGCCAGACCGGCTCAAACCGGTTTTGACCGGCTCAAACTGGACTCAAACCCGACCAGCCCGGCTCAAACCGGTTTTGACCGGCTCAAACAGACTCAAACCGGTTTTGACCATATTTATCCGGACCAGACCAGCTCAAAACGGTTTTGACCTGCTCAAACCGGACTCAAACCAGGCCAGACCGGCTCAAACCGGTTTTGACCGGCTCAAACCAGACTCAAACCGGACCAGACCGGCTCAAACCTGTTTCGACTGGCTCAAAAAGGACTCAAACCGGAACAAACAGGCTCAAACCGGTTTTGACCGGCTGAAACCGGACTCAAACCGGACTAGACCGGCTCACACCGGTTTTGAATGGCTCAAACTGGACTCAAACAGGAACAGACCGGCTCAAACAGGAACAGACCAGCTCAAACCGGCTCACACCAGACCAGAATGGCTCAAACCGGCTCAAACCGGACCAGAACATCTCAAACCGGTTTTCACCAGCTCAAACCGGTCTCATACGGGTTTTGACCAGATCAAACCAGGCCAGACCGGCTCAAACCGGTTTTGACTGGCTGAAACCGGACTCAAACCGGCCCAGACCGGTTTCAATCGGTTTTGACAGGCTCAAACCGGACCAGACCGGCTCAAACCGAACCAGACCGGCTGAAACCGGTTTTGACTTGCTCAAACCGGACTAAAACATGACCGGACCGGCTCAAACCGGCTCAAACCGGATCAATCCAGGCCAGACCGGCTCAAACCGGTTTTGACCAGCTCAAACCGGACTCAAACGGGTTTTGACCAAATCAAACCAGGCCAGACCGGCTCAAACCAATTTTGACCGGCTCAAACTGGACTCAAACCCGACCAGACCGGCTCAAACCGGTTTTGAATGGCTCAAACTGGACTCAAACAGGAACAGACCGGCTCAAACAGTAACAGACCGGCTCAAACCGGCTCAAGCCAGACCAGACCGGCTCAAACTGCCTCAAACCTGACCAGAACATCTCAAACCGGCTTTCACCGCCGTAAACCGTACTCATACGGGTTTTGACCAGATCAAAGCAGGCCAGACCGTCTCCAATCAATTTTGACTGGCTCAAACCAGACTCAAACCAGGCCAGACCGGCTCAAACCGGTTTTGACCGGCTCAAACCGGACTCAAACCGGACCAGACCGGCTCAAACCTGTTTTGACTGGCTCAAAAAGGACTCAAACCGGAACAAACAGGCTCAAACCGGTTTTGACCGGCTGAAACCGGACTCAAACCGGACTAGACCGGCTCACACCGGTTTTGAATGGCTCAAACTGGACTCAAACAGGAACAGACCGGCTCAAACAGTAACAGACCGGCTCAAACCGGCTCACACCAGACCAGAACGGCTCAAACCGGCTCAAACCGGACCAGAACATCTCAAACCGGTTTTCACCGGCTCAAACCGGTCTCATACGGGTTTTGACCAGATCAAACCAGGCCAGACCGGCTCAAACCGGTTTTGACTGGCTGAAACCGGACTCAAACCGGCCCAGACCGGTTTCAATCGGTTTTGACAGGCTCAAACCGGACCAGACCAGCTCAAACCGAACCAGACCGGCTGAAACCGGTTTTGACTGGCTCAAACCGGACTAAAATATGACTGGACCGGCTCAAACCGGATCAATCCAGGCCAGACCGACTCAAACCAATTTTGACTGGCTCAAACTGGACTCAAACCCGACCAGCCCGGCTCAAACCGGTTTTGAATGGCTCAAACTGGACTCAAACAGGAACAGACCGGCTCAAACTGTAACAGACCGGCTCAAACCGGCTCAAGCCAGACCAGACCGGCTCAAACTGCCTCAAACCTGACCAGAACATCTCAAACCGGCTTTCACCGCCTCAAACCGTACTCATACGGGTTTTGACCAGATCAAACCAGGCCAGACCGGCTCAAACCAATTTTGACCGGCTCAAACCGGACTCAAACCGGACTCAAACCGGACTAGACCGGCTCAAACCGGTTTTGACCAGCTCAAACCGGACTCAAACAGGAACAGACCGGCTCAAACAGGAACAGACCAGCTCAAACCGGCTCACACCAGACCAGAATGGCTCAAACCGGCTCAAACGG
>JAKFHT010002634.1:0-14492 GCA_023783455.1 Erythrocebus patas | reverse complement strand
CGCTAGTGTTACAAAATGGAAACAGCGGCCGGTGGGCTTCCTTTGTGGGTAACCCGACCTTTCTCTCTGGCTGCCCTTAAGATTTTTTTCTTCATTTCAACTTTGGTGAATCTGGCAATTATGTGTCTTTCAGTTGCTCTTCTCGAGGAGTATCTTTGTGGTGTTCTCTGTATTTCCTGGATTTGAATGTTGGCCTGCCCTACTAGGTTGGGGAAGTTCTCCTGGATGATATCCTGAAGAGTGTTTTCCAACTTGGTTCCATTTTCCTCACTTTCAGGCACCCCAATCAGACGTAGGTTTGGTCTTTTACATAATCCCATACTTCTTGCAGGCTTTGTTCATTTCATTTTCTTCTTTTTTCTTTTGATTTCTCCTCTCGCTTCATTTTGTTCATTTGATCCTTAATCGCTGATACTCTTTTCCAGTTGATCGAGTCGGTTACTGAAGCTTGTGCATTTGTCACGATTTCGTGTCATGGTTTTCATCTCTTTCATTTCGTTTATGACCTTCTCTGCATTAATTATTCTAGCCATCAATTCTTCCACTTTTTTCAAGACTTTAGTTTCTTTGCGCTGGTTACGTAATTCCTCCTTTACCTCTGAGAAGTTTGATGGACTGAAGCCTTCTTCTATCATCTCGTCAAAGTCATTCTCCGTCAGCTTTGATCCGTTGCTGGCAATGAGCTGCGCTCCTGCGGAGGAGTTCTCTTATTTTTGAAATTCCAGATTTTCTCCCCTGCTTTTTCATCTTTGTGGCTTTATGTGCCTCTGGTTTTAACGAAGATATTTCCTTTTTCACCATAGCCCTCTATGGGCTTCCAAATATAACTTTGCAGTTTCCAGAAGAACAGTCTTTGCTTCTTGGCTTCTCTATGAATGAACACAGAGCAGATTCTGGCTTCTTTCCAGTTTTAACGGAAGATTTCCTTTTCACATAGCCTCTATGGGCTTCCAAATATCACTTTGCAAATTCCACAAGAAGAGTCTTGGAAAGTCTTCTTGAGGGAAAGCTGTAACTCTGTGAGATGAATTAACAGAACACAAATTAGTTTCTCAGAATGCTTCTTTTCACTTTTTTTAACGGAAGATATTTCCTTTTCACCATAGCCCTCATGGGCTTCCAAATATCACTTTGTTCCAGAAGAACAGTCTTCAAGGCTTCTTGAGGTGAAAGCTGTAACTCTGTGAGATGAATTAACAGAACACAAAGCAGTTTCTCAGAAAGCTTCTTTCCAGTTTTTAACGGAAGATATTTCCTTTTCCCCATAGCCCTCTATGGGCTTCCAAATATCACTTTGCAAATTCCACAAGAACAGTCTTGCGAAAGGCTTCTTGAAGGAAAGCTGTAACTCTGTTAGATGAATTAACAGAACACAAAGCACTTTCTCAAAGCTTCTTTCCAGTTTTTAGGAAGATATTCCTTTTACCATTAGCCCTCTATGGACTTCCAAATATCACTTTGCAAATTCCACAAGAACAGTCTTAGCGAAAGGCTTCTTGTGGGGAAGCAGTAACTCTGTGAGATGAATAACAGAACACAAAGCAGTTTCTCAGAAAGCTTCTTTCCAGTTTTTAAAGGAAGATATTTCCTTTTCACCATAGCCCTCTATGGACTTCCAAATATCACTTTGCAAATTCCACAAGAACAGTCTTAGCGAAAGGCTTCTTGAGGGAAAGGCTGTAACTCTGTGAGATGAATTAACAGAACACAAAGCACTTTCTCAGAAAGCTTCTTTCCAGTTTTAACGGAAGATATTTCCTTTTCACCATAGCCCTCTATGGGCTTCCAAATATCACTTTGCAAATTCCACAAGAACAGTCTTAGCGAAACGCTTCTTGAGGGGAAAGGTAACTCTGTGAGATGAATTAACAGAACAGAAAGCAGTTTCTCAGAAAGCTTCTTTCCAGTTTTTAACGGAAGATATTCCTTTTTCACCATAACCCTCTATGGGCTTGGAAATATCACTTTGCAAATTCCACAAGAACAGTCTTAGCGAAAGACTTCTTGAGGGGAAAGGTGTAACTCTGTGAGATGAATTAACAGAACACAAAGCAGTTTCTCAAAGCTTCTTTCCAGTTTTTAACTGAAGATATTTCCTTTTCACCATAGCCCTCTATGGGCTTCCAAATATCACTTTCCAAATTCCACAAGAACAGTCTTAGAAACGCTTCTTGAGGGAAAGCTGTAACTCTGTGAGATGAATTAACAGAACAAAGCAGTTTCTCAGAAAGCTTCTTTCCAGTTTTAACTGAAGATATTTCCTTTTCACCATAGCCCTCTATGGCTTCCAAATATCACTTTGCAAATTCCACAAGAACAGCCTTAGCGAAAGGCTTCTTGAGGAAAGCTGTAACTCTGTGAGATGAATTAACAGAACACAAAGCAGTTTCTCAGAAAGCTTCTTTCCAGTTTTTAACTGAAGATATTTCCTTTTCACCATAGCCCTCTATGGCTTCCAAATATCACTTTGCAAATTCCACAAGAACAGTCTTAGCGAAAGGCTTCTTGAGGGGAAAGCTGTAACTCTGTGAGATGAATTAACAGAACACAAAGCAGTTTCTCAGAAAGCTTCTTTCCAGTTTTTAACTGAAGATATTTCCTTTTCACCATAGCCTCTATGGGCTTCCAAATATCACTTTGCAAATTCCACAAGAACAGTCTTAGCGAAGGCTTCTTGAGGGAAAGCTGTAACTCTGTGAGATGAATTAACAGAACACAAAGCAGTTTCTCAGAAAGCTTCTTTCCAGTTTTTAACTGAAGATATTTCCTTTTCACCATAGCCTCTATGGGCTTCCAAATATCACTTTGCAAATTCCACAAGAACAGCCTTAGCGAAAGACTTCTTGAGGAAAGCTGTAACTCTGTGAGATGAATTAACAGAACACAAAGCAGTTTCTCAGAAGCTTCTTTCCAGTTTTTAACTGAAGATATTTCCTTTTCACCATAGCCCTCTAGGGCTTCCAAATATCACTTTGCAAATTCCACAAGAACAGTCTTAGCAAAAGGCTTCTTGAGGAAAGCTGTAACTCTGTGAGATGAATTAACAGAACACAAAGCAGTTTCTCAGAAAGCTTCTTTCCAGTTTTTAACGGAAGATATTTCCTTTTCACCATAGCCTCTATGGCTTCCAAATATCACTTTGCAATTCCACAAGAACAGCCTTAGCAAAAGGCTTCTTGAAGGAAAGCTGTAACTCTGTGAGATGAATTAACAGAACACAAAGCAGTTTCTCAGAAAGCTTCTTTCCAGTTTTTAACGGAAGATATTTCCTTTTTCACCATAGCCTCTATGGGCTTCCAAATATCACTTGCAAATTCCACAAGAACAGCCTTAGCAAAAGGCTTCTTGAGGGAAAGCTGTAACTCTGTGAGATGAATTAACAGAACACAAAGCAGTTTCTCAGAAAGCTTCTTCCAGTTTTTAACTGAAGATATTTCCTTTTTCACCATAGCCCTCTATGGGCTTCCAAATATCACTTTGCAATTCCACAAGAACAGCCTTAGCAAAAGGCTTCTTGAAGGAAAGCTGTAACTCTGTGAGATGAATTAACAGAACACAAAGCAGTTTCTCAGAAAGCTTCTTTCCAGTTTTTAACTGAAGATATTTCCTTTTTCACCATAGCCCTCTATGGGCTTCAAATATCACTTTGCAAATTCCACAAGAACAGTCTTAGCAAAAGGCTTCTTGAGGAAAGCTGTAACTCTGTGAGATGAATTAACAGAACACAAAGCAGTTTCTCAGAAAGCTTCTTTCCAGTTTTTACGGAAGATATTTCCTTTTTCACCATAGCCCTCTATGGGCTTCCAAATATCACTTTGCAAATTCCACAAGAACAGCCTTAGCGAAAGACTTCTTGAGGGAAAGCTGTAACTCTGTGAGATGAATTAACAGAACACAAAGCAGTTTTAACTGAAGATATTCCTTTTTCACCATAGCCTCTATGGCTTCCAAATATCACTTTGCAAATTTCACAAGAACAGTCTTAGCGAAGGCTTCTTGAGGGAAAGCTGTAACTCTGTGAGATGAATTAACAGAACACAGCAGTTTCTCAGAAGCTTCTTTCCAGTTTTTAACGAAGATATTTCCTTTTCACCATAGCCTCTATGGCTTCCAAATATCACTTTGCAAATTCCACAAGAACAGTCTTAGCGAAGGCTTCTTGAGGGAAAGCTGTAACTCTGTGAGATGAATTAACAGAACACAAAGCAGTTTCTCAGAAAGCTTCTTTCCAGTTTTTAACTGAAGATATTTCCTTTTTCACCATAGCCTCTATGGGCTTCCAAATATCACTTTGCAAATTCCACAAGAACAGTCTTAGCGAAAGGCTTCTTGAGGGAAAGCTGTAACTCTGTGAGATGAATTAACAGAACACAAAGCAGTTTCTCAGAAAGCTTCTTTCCAGTTTTTAACTGAAGATATTTCCTTTTCACCATAGCCTCTATGGGCTTCCAAATATCACTTTGCAAATTCCACAAGAACAGTCTTAGCGAAAGGCTTCTTGAGGGAAAGCTGTAACTCTGTGAGATGAATTAACAGAACACAAAGCAGTTTCTCAGAAATCTTCCTTCCAGTTTTTAACGGAAGATATTTCCTTTTCACCATAGCCCTCTATGGGCTTCCAAATATCACTTTGCAAATTCCACAAGAACAGTCTTAGCGAAAGGCTTCTTGAGGGAAAGCTGTAACTCTGAGATGAATTAACAGAACACACAGCAGTTTCTCAGAAAGCTTCTTTCCAGTTTTTAACTGGAAGATATTTCCTTTTTCACCATAGCCCTCTATGGGCTTCCAAATATCACTTTGCAAATTCCACAAGAACAGTCTTAGCGAAAGGCTTCTTGAAGGGAAAGCTGTAACTCTGTGAGATGAATTAACAGAACACACAGCAGTTTCTCAGAAAGCTTCTTTCCAGTTTTTAACGGAAGATATTTCCTTTTTCACCATAGCCCTCTATGGGCTTCCAAATATCACTTTGCAAATTCACAAGAACAGTCTTAGCGAAGGCTTCTTGAGGGAAAGCTGTAACTCTGTGAGATGTATTAACAGAACACAGCAGTTTCTCAGAAAGCTTCTTTCCAGTTTTTAACGGAAGATATTTCTTTTCACCATAGCCCTCTATGGGCTTCCAAATATCACCTTGCAAATTCCACAAGAACAGTCTTAGTGAACGGCTTCTTGAGGGAAAGCTGTAACTCTGTGAGATGAATTAACAGAACACAAAGCAGTTTCTCAGAAAGCTTCTTTCCAGTTTTTATCTTAGGATATTTCCTTTTTCACCATAGCCCTCTATGGGCTTCCAAATATCACTTTGCAAATTCCACAAGAACAGTCTTAGCGAAAGGCTTCTTGAGGGCAAAGCTGTAACTCTGTGAGATGAATTAACAGAACACAAAGCAGTTTCTCAGAAAGCTTCTTTCCAGTTTTTAACTGAAGATATTTCCTTTTTCACCATAGCCCTCTATGGGCTTCCAAATATCACTTTGCAAATTCCACAAGAACAGTCTTAGCGAAAGGCTTCTTGAGGGCAAAGCTGTAACTCTGTGAGATGAATTAACAGAACACAAAGCAGTTTCTCAGAAAGCTTCTTTCCAGTTTTTATCTGAAGATATTTCCTTTTCACCATCGCCCTCTATGGGCTTCCAAATATCACTTTGCAAATTCCACAAGAACAGTCTTAGCGAAAGGCTTCTTGAGGAAAGCTGTAACTCTGTGAGATGAATTAACAGAACACAAAGCAGTTTCTCAGAAAGCTTCTTTCCAGTTTTTAACGGAAGATATTTCCTTTTCACCATAGCCTCTATGGGCTTCCAAATATCACTTTGCAAATTCCACAAGAACAGTCTTAGGAAAGGCTTCTTGAGGGAAAGCTGTAACTCTGTGAGATGAATTAACAGAACACAAAGCAGTTTCTCAGAAAGCTTCTTTCCAGTTTTTAACGGAAGATATTTCCTTTTCACCATAGCCCTCTATGGGCTTCCAAATATCACTTTGAAAATTCCACAAGAACAGTCTTAGCGAAAGGCTTCTTGAGGGAAAGCTGTAACTGTGAGATGAATTAACAGAACACAAAGCAGTTTCTCAGAAAGCTTCTTTCCAGTTTTTAACTGAAGATATTTCCTTTTTCACCATAGCCCTCTATGGGCTTCCAAATATCACTTTGCAAATTCCACAAGAACAGTCTTAGCGAAGGCTTCTTGAGGAAAGCTGTAACTCTGTGAGATGAATTAACAGAACACACAGCAGTTTCTCAGAAAGCTTCTTTCCAGTTTTTAATGGAAGATATTTCCTTTTCACCATAGCCCTCTATGGGCTTCAAATATCACTTTGCAAATTCACAAGAACAGTCTTAGCAAAGGCTTCTTGAGGGAAAGCTGTAACTCGGTGAGATGAATTAACAGAACACAAAGCAGTTTCTCAGAAGCTTCTTTCCAGTTTTTAACGAAGATATTTCCTTTTTCACCATAGCCCTCTATGGGCTTCCAAATATCACTTTGCAAATTCCACAAGAACAGTCTTAGTGAAAGGCTTCTTGAGGGAAAGCTGTAACTCTGTGAGATGAATTAACAGAACACACAGCAGTTTCTCAGAAAGCTTCTTTCAGTTTTATCTTAGGATATTTCCTTTTTCACCATAGCCCTCTATGGGCTTCAAATATCACTTTGCAAATTCACAAGAACAGTCTTAGCGAAAGGCTTCTTGAGGAAAGCTGTAACTCGGTGAGATGTATTAACAGAACACACAGCAGTTTCTCAGAAAGCTTCTTTCCAGTTTTTAACGGAAGATATTTTTTTTCACCATAGCCCTCTATGGGCTTCCAAATATCACTTTGCAAATTCACAAGAACAGTCTTAGCGAAGGCTTCTTGAGGGAAAGCTGTAACTGTGAGATGAATTAACAGAACACAAAGCAATTTCTCAGAAAGCTTCTTTCCAGTTTTTAACGGAAGATATTTCCTTTTCACCATAGCCCTCTATGGGCTTCCAAATATCACTTTGCAAATTCACAAGAACAGTCTTAGCGAAGGCTTCTTGAGGGAAAGCTGTAACTCTGTGAGATGAATTACAGAACACAAAGCAGTTTCTCAGAAAGCTTCTTTCAGTTTTTAACGGAAGATATTTCCTTTTCACCATAGCCCTCTATGGCTTCCAAATATCACTTTGCAAATTCCACAAGAACAGTCTTAGCGAAAGGCTTCTTGAGGGAAAGCTGTAACTCTGTGAGATGAATTAACAGAACACAAAGCAGTTTCTCAGAAAGCTTCTTTCCAGTTTTTAACGGAAGATATTTCCTTTTTCACCATAGCCCTCTATGGGCTTCCAAATATCACTTTGCAAATTCCACAAGAACAGTCTTAGCGAAGGCTTCTTGAGGGAAAGCTGTAACTCTGTGAGATGAATTAACAGAACACAAAGCAGTTTCTCAGAAAGCTTCTTTCCAGTTTTTAACTGAAGATATTTCCTTTTCACCATAGCCCTCTATGGGCTTCCAAATATCACTTTGCAAATTCACAAGAACAGTCTTAGCGAAGGCTTCTTGAGGGAAAGCTGTAACTCTGTGAGATGAATTAACAGAACACAAAGCAGTTTCTCAGAAAGCTTCTTTCCAGTTTTTAACGGAAGATATTTCCTTTTCACCATAGCCCTCTATGGGCTTCCAAATATCACTTTGCAAATTCCACAAGAACAGTCTTAGCGAAAGGCTTCTTGAGGGAAAGCTGTAACTCTGTGAGATGAATTAACAGAACACAAAGCAGTTTCTCAGAAAGCTTCTTTCCAGTTTTTAACTGGAAGATATTTCCTTTTCACCATAGCCCTCTATGGGCTTCCAAATATCACTTTGCAAATTCCACAAGAACAGTCTTAGCGAA
Source organism: Erythrocebus patas (assembly GCA_023783455.1). Classification (NCBI taxonomy): domain Eukaryota; kingdom Metazoa; phylum Chordata; class Mammalia; order Primates; family Cercopithecidae; genus Erythrocebus; species Erythrocebus patas. Next base: position 6,625 of record JAKFHT010002634.1, on the reverse strand, counting down.
GGCTTCTTGAGGGAAAGCTGTAACCTGTGAGATGAATTAACAGAACACAAAGCAGTTTCTCAGAAAGCTTCTTTCCAGTTTTTAACGGAAGATATTTCCTTTTTCACCATAGCCCTCTATGGGCTTCCAAATATCACTTTGCAAATTCCACAAGAACAGTCTTAGTGAAAGGCTTCTTGAGGGAAAGCTGTAACTCTGTGAGATGAATTAACAGAACACAAAGCAGTTTCTCAGAAAGCTTCTTTCCAGTTTTTAACTGAAGATATTTTTTTCACCATAGCCCTCTATGGGCTTCCAAATATCACTTTGCAAATTCACAAGAACAGTCTTAGCGAAGGCTTCTTGAGGGAAAGCTGTAACTCTGTGAGATGTATTAACAGAACACACAGCAGTTTCTCAGAAAGCTTCTTTCCAGTTTTTAACGGAAGATATTTTTTTCACCATAGCCCTCTATGGGCTTCCAAATATCACTTTGCAAATCCACAAGAACAGTCTTAGCAAAGGCTTCTTGAGGGAAAGCTGTAACTCTGTGAGATGTATTAACAGAACACAAAGCAGTTTCTCAGAAAGTTTCTTTCCAGTTTTTAACGGAAGATATTTCTTTTTCACCATAGCCCTCATGGGCTTCCAAATATCACTTTGCAAATTCACAAGAACAGTCTTAGTGAAAGGCTTCTTGAGGGAAAGCTGTAACTCTGTGAGATGAATTAACAGAACACAAAGCAGTTTCTCAGAAAGCTTCTTTCCAGTTTTTAATGGAAGATATTTCCTTTTTCACCATAGCCCTCTATGGGCTTCCAAATATCACTTTGAAAATTCCACAAGAACAGTCTTAGTGAAAGGCTTCTTGAGGAAAGCTGTAACTCTGTGAGATGAATTAACAGAACACAAAGCAGTTTCTCAGAAAGCTTCTTTCAGTTTTTAACGGAAGATATTTCCTTTTCACCATAGCCCTCTATGGCTTCCAAATATCACTTTGAAAATTCCACAAGAACAGTCTTAGTGAAAGGCTTCTTGAGGAAAGCTGTAACTCTGTGAGATGTATTAACAGAACACAAGCAGTTTCTCAGAAAGCTTCTTTCAGTTTTTAACGGAAGATATTTCCTTTTTCACCATAGCCCTCTATGGGCTTCCAAATATCACTTTGCAAATCCACAAGAACAGTCTTAGCGAAAGGCTTCTTGAGGAAAGCTGTAACTCTGTGAGATGAATTAACAGAACACACAGCAGTTTCTCAGAAAGCTTCTTTCCAGTTTTTAACGGAAGATATTTCATTTTCACCATAGCCCTCTATGGGCTTCCAAATATCACTTTGCAAATTCCACAAGAACAGTCTTAGTGAACGGCTTCTTGAGGGAAAATTTTAACTCTGTGAGATGAATTAACAGAACACAAAGCAGTTTCTCAGAAAGATTCTTTCCAGTTTTTAACTGAAGATATTTCCTTTTTCACCATAGCCCTCTATGGGCTTCCAAATATCACTTTGCAAATTCCACAAGAACAGTCTTAGCGAAAGGCTTCTTGAGGGGAAAGCTGTAACTCTGTGAGATGTATTAACAGAACACACTGCAGTTTCTCAGAAAGCTTCTTTCCAGTTTTTAACTGAAGATATTTCCTTTTTCACCATAGCCCTCTATGGGCTTCCAAATATCACTTTACAAATTCCACAAGAACAGTCTTAGGAAAGGCTTCTTGAGGGAAAGCTGTAACTCTGTGAGATGAATTAACAGAACACAAAGCAGTTTCTCAGAGAGCTTCTTTCCAGTTTTTAACGGAAGATATTTCCTTTTTCACCATAGCCCTCTATGGGTTTCCAAATATCACTTTGCAAATCCACAAGAACAGTCTTAGTGAAAGGCTTCTTGAGGAGAAAGCTGTAACTCTGTGAGATGAATTAACAGAACACAAAGCAGTTTCTCAGAAAGCTTCTTTCCAGTTTTTAATGGAAGATATTTCCTTTTTCACCATAGCCCTATGGGCTTCCAAATATCACTTTGCAAATTCCACAAGAACAGTCTTAGCGAAAGGCTTCTTGAGGGAAAGCTGTAACTCAGTGAGATGTATTAACAGAACACAAAGCAGTTTCTCAGAAAGCTTCTTTCCAGTTTTTAACTGAAGATATTTCCTTTTTCACCATAGCCCTCAATGGGCTTCAAATATCACTTTGCAAATTCACAAGAACAGTCTTAGTGAAAGGCTTCTTGAGGGGAAAGCTGTAACACTGTGAGATGAACTAACAGAACACAAAGCAGTTTCTCAGAGAGCTTCTTTTCGGTTTTTAATGGAAGATATTCCCTTTTTCACCATAGCCCTCTACGGGCTTCCAAATATCATTTTGCAAATTCCACAAGAACAGTCTTAGCGAAAGACTTCTTGAGGGGAAAGCTGTAACTCTGTGAGATGACTTAACAGAACACAAAGCAGTTTCTCAGAAAGCTTCTTTCCAGTTTAAACTGAAGATATTTCCTTTTTCACCATAGCCCTCAATGGGCTTTCAAATATCACTTTGCAAATTCCACAACAACAGCCTTAGCGAAAGGCTTCTTGAGGGGAAAGCTGTAAATCTGAGTTGAATTTACAGAACACAAAGCAGTTTCTCAGAAAGCTTCTTTCAGTTTTTATCTTAGGATATTTCCTTTTTCACCATAGCCCTCCATGGGCTTCCAAATATCACTTTTCAAATCCGACAAGAACAGTCTTAGCGAAAGGCTTCTTGTGGGGAAAGCTGTAACTCGGTGAGATGTATTAACAGAACACACTGCAGTTTCTCAGAAAGCTTCTTTCCAGTTTTTAACTGAAGATATTTCCTTTTTCACCATAGCCCTCAATGGGCTTCCAAATATCACTTTGCAAATCCCACAAGAACAGTCTTAGTGAAAGGCTTCTTGAGGGAAAGCTGTAACTCTGTGAGATGAATTAACAGAACACAAAGCAGTTTCTCAGAAAGCTTCTTTCCAGTTTTTAACGGTAGATATTTCCTTTTTCACCATAGCACTCTATGGGCTTCCAAATATCTCTTTGCAAATCCCACAAGAACAGTCTTAGCGAAAGGCTTCTGAGGGGAAAGCTGTAACACGGTGAGATGAATTAGCAGAACACTAAGCAGTTTCTCAGAAACCCTCTTTCCAGTTTTTAACTGAAGATATTTCCTTTTTCACCGTAGCCCTCAATGGGCTTCCAAATATCACTTTGGAAATCCCACAAGAACAGTCTTAGCGAAAGGCTTCTGGAGGGGAAAGCTGTAACCCTGTGAGATGAATTAGCAGAACACAAAGCAGTTTCTCAGAAAGCTTCTTTCCATTTTTTAACGGTAGATATTTCCTTTTTTCACCGTAGCCCTCTATGGGCTTCCAAATATCTGTTTGCAAATCCCACAAGAACAGTCTCAGTGAAAGGCTTCTTGAGGAGAAAGCTGTAACTCAGTGAGATGAATTAACAGAACACAAAGCAGTATCTCAGAAAGCTTCTTTCCAGTTTTTAACTGAAGATATTTCCTTATTCACCATAGCCCTCTATGGGCTTCCAAATATCTCTCTGCAAATCCCACAAGACCAGTCTTAGCGAAAGGCTTCTTGAGGGAAAGCTGTAACTCTGTGAGATGAATTAACAGAACACAAAGCAGTTTCTCAGAAATCTTCTTTCCAGTTTTTAACGGAAGATATTTCCATTTACACCATAGCCCCATATGGGCTTCAAAATATCACTTTGCAAATTCCACAAGAACAGTCTTAGCGAAGGGCTTCTTGAGGAGAGAGCTGTAACTCTCCGAGATGAATTAACAGAACACTAAGCAGTTTCTCAGAAAGCCTCTTTCCAGTTTTTAACTGAAGATATTTCCTTTTTCACCATAGCCCTCTATGGGCTTCCAAATATCACTTTGCAAATCCCACAAGAACAGTCTTAGCGAAAGGCTTCTGGAGGGGAAAGCTGTAACCCTGTGAGATGAATTAGCAGAACACAAAGCAGTTTCTCAGAAAGCTTCTTTCCAGTTTTTAACGGTAGATATTTCCTTTTTCACCATAGCCCTCTATGGGCTTCCAAATATCTCTTTGCAAATCCCACAAGAACAGTCTCAGTGAAAGGCTTCATGAGGAGAAAGCTGTAACTCGGTGAGATGTATTAACAGAACACAGCAGTTTCTCAGAAAGCTTCTTTCCAGTTTTTAACGGAAGATATTTCCTTTTCACCATAGCACTCTGCGGGCTTCCAAATATCATTTTGCAAATTCCACAAGAACAGTCTTAGCGAAAGACTTCTTGAGGGGAAAGCTGTAACTCTGTGAGATGAATTAACAGAACACAAAGCAGTATCTCATAAAGCTTCTTTCCAGTTTTTAACTGAAGATATTTCCTTATTCACCATAGCCCTCTATGGGCTTCCAAATATCTCTCTGCAAATCCCACAAGACCAGTCTTAGCGAAAGGCTTCTTGAGGGGAAAGCTGTAACTCGGTGAGGTGTATTAACAGAACACACAGCAGTTTCTCAGAAAGCTTCTTTCCACTTTTTAACGGAAGATATTTCCTTTTTCACCATAGCCCTCTAGGGGCTTCCAAATATCACTTTGAAAATTCCACTAGAACAGTCTTAGTGAAAGGCTTCTTGAGGGGAAAGCTGTAATTTGGTGAGATGTATTATCAGAACACACAGCAATTTCTCAGAAAATTTCTTTTCAGTTTTTAACGGAAGATATTTTCTTTTTCACCATAGCCCTCTATGGGCTTCCTAATATCTCTCTGCAAATCCCACAAGAACAGTCTTAGCGAAAGGCTTCTTAAGGGGAAAGCTGAAACTCTGTGAGATGAAGTAACAGAACACAAAGCAGTTTCTCAGAGAGCTTCTTTTCGATTTTTAATGGAAGTTATTTCCTTTTTCACCATAGCACTCTGCGGGCTTCCAAATATCATTTTGCAAATTCCACAAGAACAGTCTTAGCGAAAGACTTCTTGAGGGGAAAGCTGTAACTCTGTGAGATGACTTAACAGAACACAAAGCAGTTTCTCAGAAAGCTTCTTTCCAGTTTAAACTGAAGATATTTCCTTTTTCACCATAGCCCTCAATGGGCTTTCAAATACCACTTTGCAAATTCCACAACAACAGCCTTAGCGAAAGGCTTCTTGAGGGGAAAGCTGTAAATCTGAGTTGAATTTACAGAACACAAATCAGTTTCTCAGAATGCTTCTTTTCAGTTTTTATCTTAGGATATTTCCTTTTTCACCAGAGCCCTCCATGGGCTTCAAAATATCACTTTTAAAATCCGACAAGACAGTCTTAGCGGAAGGCTTCTTGTGGGTAAAGCTGTAACTCGGTGAGATGTATTAACAGAACACACTGCAGTTTCTCAGAAAGATTCTTTCCAGTTTTTAACTGAAGATATTTCCTTTTTCTCCATAGCTCTCAATGGGCTTCCAAATATCAGTTTGCAAATTCCACAAGAACAGTCTTAGCGAAAGGCTTCTTGAGGGGAAACCTGTAAGTCGGTGAGATGTATTAACACAACACACGGTAATTTCTCAGAATGCTTCTTTCCAATTTTTAACGGAAGATATTTCCTATTTCACCATAGTTCTCTATGGGCTTCCAAATATCATTTTGCAATATTCACAAGAACAGTCTTAGTGAAAGGATTCTTGAAGGGAAAGCTGTAACTCTGTGAGATGAACTAACAAAACACAAAGCAGTTTCTCAGAAAGCTTCTTTTTGGTTTTTATCTTAGGATATTTCCATTTTCACCATAGCCCTCTATGGGCTTCCAAATATCACTTCGCAATTTCCACAAGAACAGTCTTAGCGAAAGTCTTCTTGACGGAAAAGCTGTAACTCTGTGAGATGAATTAACAGAACACAAAGCAGTTTCTCAGAAATCTTCTTTCCAGTTTTTATCAGAAGATATTTCCTTTTACACCATAGCCCCATATGGGCTTCAAAATATCACTTTGCAAATTCCACAAGAACAGTCTTAGCGAAGGGCTTCTTGAGGAGAGAGCTGTAACTCTCTGAGATGAATTAACAGAACACACTGCAGTTTCTCAGAAAGCTTCTTTCCAGTTTTTAACTGAAGATATTTCCTTTTCACCATAGCCCTCTATGGACTTCTAAATATCACTTTGCAAATTCCACAAGAACAGTCTTAGCGAAAGTCTTCTTGACGGAAAAGCTGTAACTCTGTGAGATGAATTAACAGAAGACAAAGCAGTTTCTCAGAAAGCTTCTTTTCAGTTTTTATCTTAGGATATTTCCTTTTCACCATAGCCCTCCATGGGCTTCCAAATATCAGTTTGCAAATTCCACAAGAACAGTCTTAGCGAAAGGCTTCTGAGGGGAAAGCTGTAACTCTGTGAGATGACTTAACAGAACACAAAGCAGTTTCTCAGAAATCTTCTTTCCAGTTTTTAACTGAAGATACTTCCTTATCACCCTAGCCCTCTATGGGCTTCCAAATATCACTTTGCAAATTCCACAAGAATAGTCTTAGTGAACGGCTTCTTGAGGGAAAGCTGTAACTCTGTGAGATGAATTAACAGAACACAAATCAGTTTCTCAGAAAGCTTCTTTTCAGTTTTTAACGGAAGATATTTTCTTTTTCACCATAGCCCTCTATGGGCTTCAAATATCACTTTGCAAAAT
>JAKFHT010002633.1:0-14495 GCA_023783455.1 Erythrocebus patas | reverse complement strand
AACAGCCTTAGCGAAAGGCTTTTGAAGGAAAGATGTAACTCTGTGAGATGAATTAACAGAACACACAGCAGTTTCTCAGAAAGCTTCTTTCCAGTTTTTAACGGAAGATATTTCCTTTTTCACCATAGCCCTCTATGGGCTTCCAAATATCACTTTTCCAATTCCACAAGAACAGCCTTAGCGAAAGGCTTCTTGAAGGGAAAGATGTAACTCTGTGAGATGAATTATGAGAACACAAAGCAGTTTCTAAGAAAGTTTCTTTCCAGTTTTAACGGAAGATATTTCCTTTTCACCATAGCCCTCTAAGGGCTTCCAAATATCACTTTTCCAATTCCACAAGAACAGTCTTAGCGAAAGGCTTTTGAAGGGAAAGATGTAACTCTGTGAGATGAATTAACAGAACACACAGCAGTTTCTCAGAAAGCTTCTTTCCAGTTTTTAATGGAAGATATTTCCTTTTTCACCATTGCCCTCTATGGGCTTCCAAATATCACTTTGCAATTGCACAAGAACAGACGTAGCGACAGGCTTCTTGAAGGGAAAGATGTAACACTGTGAGATGAACTAACAGAACACAAAGCAGTTTCTCAGAAAGCTTCTTTCCAGTTTTTAGTGGAAGATATTTCCTTTTTCACCATAGCCCTCTATGGGCTTCCAAATATCACTTTGCCAATTCCACAAGAATAGACTTAGCGAAAGGCTTCTTGAAGGGAAAGATGTAACCCTGTGAGATGAATTAACAGGATACAAAGCAGTTTCTCAGAAAGTTTCTTTCCAGTTTTTAACGGAAGATATTTCCTTTTTCACCATAGCCCTCTATGGGCTTCCAAATATCACTTTGCCAATTCCACAAGAACAGTCTTAGAGAAAGGCTTCTTGAGGGGAAAGCTGTAACTCTGTGAGATGAATTAACAGAACACAAAGCAGTTTCTCAGAAAGCTTCTTTTCAGTATTTAACGGAAGATATTTCCTTTTCCACCATAGCCCTCTATGGGCTTCCAATATCACTTTGCTAATTCCACAAGAACAGCATTAGCGAAAGGCTTTTGAAGGAAAGATGTAACTCTGTGAGATGAATTAACAGAACACAAAGCAGTTTCTCAGAAAGCTTCTTTCCAGTTTTTAATGGAAGATATTTCCTTTTTCACCATAGCCTTCTATGGGCTTCCAAATATCACTTTGCCAATTCCACAAGAACAGCCTTAGCGAAAGGCTTATTGAAGGGAAAGATGTAAATCTGTGAGATGAATTATGAGAACACAAAGCAGTTTCTAAGAAAGTTTCTTTCCAGTTTTTAAACGAAGATATTTCCTTTTTCACCACAGCCCTCTATGGGCTTCCAAATATCACTTTGCCAATTCCACAAGAACAGTCTTAGAGAAAGACTTCTTGAGGTGAAAGCTGTAACTCTGTGAGATGAATTAACAGAACACAAAGCAGTTTCTCAGAAAGCTTCTTTCCAGTTTTTAACGGAAGATATTTCCTTTTTCACCATAGCCCTCTATGGGCTTCCAAATATCACTTTGCCAATTCCACAAGAACAGCCTTAGCGAAAGGCTTATTGAAGGGAAAGATGTAACCCTGTGACATGAATTATCAGAACACAAAGCAGTTTCTCAGAAAGCTTCTTTCCAGTTTTTAACGCAAGATATTTCCTTTTTCACCATTGCCCTCTATGGGCTTCCAAATATCACTTTTCCAATTCCACAAGAACAGACTTAGCGACAGGCTTCTTGAAGGCAAAGATGTAACTCTGTGAGATGAATTAACAGAACACAAAGCAGTCTCTCAGAAAGCTTCTTTCCAGTTTTTAGTGGAAGATATTTCCTTTTTCACCATAGCCCTCTAAGGGCTTCCAATTATCACTTTGCCAAATCCACAAGAACAGACTTAGCGAAAGGCTTCTTGAAGGGAAAGATGTAACTCTGTGAGATGAATTAACAGAACACACAGCAGTTTCTCAGAAAGCTTCTTTCCAGTTTTTAGTGGAAGATATTTCCTTTTTCACCATTGCCCTCTATGGGCTTCCAAATATCACTTTGCAATTGCACAAGAACAGACGTAGCGACAGGCTTCTTGAAGGGAAAGATGTAACACTGTGAGATGAATTAACAGAACACAAAGCAGTTTCTCAGAAAGCTTCTTTCCAGTTTTTAGTGGAAGATATTTCCTTTTTCACCATAGCCCTCTATGGGCTTCCAAATATCACTTTGCCAATTCCACAAGAATAGACTTAGCGAAAGGCTTCTTGAAGGGAAAGATGTAACCCTGTGAGATGAATTAACAGGATACAAAGCAGTTTCTCAGAAAGTTTCTTTCTAGTTTTTAACCGAAGATATTTCCTTTTTCACCATAGCCCTGTATGGGCTTCCAAATATCACTTTGCCAATTCCACAAGAACAGACTTAGAGAAAGGCTTCTTGAGGGGAAAACTGTAACTCTGTGAGATGAATTAACAGAACACAAATCAGTTTCTCAGAAAGCTTCTTTTCAGTATTTAACGGAAGATATTTCCTTTTCCACCATAGCCCTCTATGGGCTTCCAAATATCACTTTGCCAATTCCACAAAAACAGCATCAAAGAAAGGCTTTTTGAAGGGAAAGATGTAACTCTGTGAGATGAATTAACAGAACACAAAGCAGTTTCTCAGAAAGCTTCTTTCCAGTTTTAAGGAAGATATTTCCTTTTCACCATAGCCTCTATGGGCTTCCAAATATCACTTTGCCAATTCCACAAGAACAGCATTAGCGAAAGGCTTCTTGAAGGGAAAGATGTAACTCTGTGAGATGAATTAACAGAACACAAAGCAGTTTCTCAGAAAGCTTCTTTCCAGTTTTTAACCGAAGATATTTCCTTTTTCAACATAGCCCTCTATGGGCATCAAAATATCACATTGCCATTTCCACAAGAACAGTCTTAGAGAAAGGCTTCTTGAGGGGAAAGCTTTAACTCTGTGAGATGAATTAACAGAACACAAAGCAGTTGCTCAGAAAGCTTCTTTTCAGTATTTAACGGAAGATATTTCCTTTTCCACCGTAGCCCTCTATGGGCTTCCAAATATCACTTTTCCAATTCCACAAGAACAGCATTAGCGAAAGGCTTCTTGAAGGGAAAGATGTAACTCTGTGAGATGAATTAACAGAACACAAAGCAGTTTCTCAGAAAGCTTCTTTCCAGTTTTTAATGGAAAATATTTCCTTTTTCACCCTAGCCCTCCATGGGTTTCCAATTATCACTTTGCCAAATCCACAAGAACAGCCTTAGCGAAAGGCTTCTTGAAGGGAAAGATGTAACTCTGTGAGATGAATTAACAGATCACAGAGCAGTTTCTCAGAAAGCTTCTTTCCAGTTTTTAATGGAAGATATTTCCGTTTTCACCATTGCCCTCTATGGGCTTCCAAATATCACTTTGCCAATTCCACAAGAACAGCCTTAGGGAAAGGCTTCTTGAAGGCAAAGATGTAACTCTGTGAGATGAATTAACAGAACACAAAGCACTTTCTCAGAAAGCTTCTTTCCAGTTTTTAACGGAAGATATTTCCTTTTTCACCATAGCCCTCTATGGGCTTCCAAATATCACTTTGCCAATTCCACAAGAACAGCCTTAGGGAAAGGCTTCTTTAAGGGAAAGCTGTAACTCTGTGAGATGAATTAAGAGAACAGAAAGCAGTTTCTCAGAAAGCTTCTTTCCAGTTTTTAACGCCAGATATTTCCTTTTTCACCGTAGCCCTCTATGGGCGTCCAATTATCACTTTGCAAATTCCACAAGAACAGTCTTAGACAAAGGCTTCTTGAGGTGAAAGTTGTAACTCTGTGAGATGAATTAACACAACACAAAGCAGTTTCTCTGAAAGCTTCTTTTCAGTATTTAACGGAAGGTACTTCCTTTTTCACCATAGGCCTCTATGGGCTTCCAAATATCACTTTGTCAATTCCACAAGAACAGGATTAGCGAAAAGCTTCTGGAAGGGTAAGCTGTAACTCTGTGAGATGAATTAACAGAACACAAAGCAGTTTCTCAGAAAGCTTCTTTCCAGTTATTAACGGAAGAAATTTCCTTTTTCACCATTGCCCTCTATGGGCTTCCAAATGTCACTTTGCCAATTCCACAATAACAGACTTAGCGACAGACTTCTTGAAGGGAAAGATGTAACTCTGTGAGATGAATTAACAGAACACAAAGCAGTTTCTCAGAAAGCTTCTTTCCAGTTTTTAAAGGAAGATATTTCCTTTTTCACCATAGCCCTCTCGGGGCTTCCAATTATCACTTTGCCAATTCCACAAGAACAGTCTTAGAGAAAGGCTTCTTGAGGTGAAAGCTGTAACTCTGTGAGATGAATTAACAGAACACAAAGCAGTTTCTCAGAAAGCTTCTTTCCAGTTTTTAACGGAAGATATTTCCTTTTCACCATAACCCTCTATGGGCTTCCAAATATCACTATGCCAATTCCACAAGAACAGCCTTAGCGAAAGGCTTCTTGAAGGGAAAGCTGTAACTCTGTGAGATGAATTACCGGAACACAAAGCAGTTTCTCAGAAAGCTTCTTTCCAGTTTTTAACGGACGATATTTCCTTTTTTACCATTACCCTCTATGGGCTTCCAAATATCACTTTTCCAATTCCACAAGAAGAGACTTAGCGACAGGCTTCTTGAAGGGAAAGATGTAACTCTGTGAGATGAATTAACAGAACACAAAGCAGTTTCTCAGAAAGCTTCTTTCAAGTTTTTAACCGAAGATATTTCCTTTTTCACCATAGCCCTCTAGGGGCTTCCAATTATCACTTTGCCAAATCCACAAGAACAGCCTTAGCGAAAGGCTTCTTGAAGGGAAAGATGTAACTCTGTCAGATGAATTAACAGAACACAGAGCAGTTTCTCAGATCGCTTCTTTCCAGTTTTTAATGGAAGATATTTCCTTTTTCACCATTGCCCTCTATGGGCTTCCAAATATCACTTTGCCTATCCAACAAGAACAGACGTAGCGACAGGCTTCCTGAAGGGAAAGATATAACTCTGTGAGATGAATTAACAGAACACAAAGCAGTTTCTCAGAAAGCTTCTTTCCAGTATTTAACGGAAGATATTTCCTTTTTCACCATAGCCTTCTATGGGCTTCCAAATATCACTTTGCCAATTCCACAAGAACAGCCTTAGCGAAAGACGTATTGAAGGGAAAGATGTAAATATGTGAGATGAATTATGAGAACACAAAGCAGTTTCTAAGAAAGTTTCTTTCCAGTTTTTAAACGAAGATATTTCCTTTTTCACCACAGCCCTCTATGGGCTTCCAAATATCACTTTGCCAATTCCACAAGAACAGTCTTTGAGAAAGACTTCTTGAGGTGGAAGCTGTAACTCTTTGAGTAGAATTAACAGAACACAAAGCAGTTTCTCAGAAAGCTTCTTTCAAGTTTTTAACGGAAGATATTTCCTTTTTCACCATAGCCATCTACGAGCTTGCAAATATCACTTTGCCAATTCCACAAGAACAGCCTTAGCGAAAGGCTGATTGAAGGGAAAGATGTAACCCTGTGACATGAATTATCAGAACACAAAGCAGTTTCTCAGAAACTTCTTTCCTGTTTTTAACGCAAGATATTTCCTTTTTCACCATTGCCCTCTTTGGGCTTCCAAATATCCCTTTTCCAATTCCACAAGAACAGACTTAGCGACAGGCTTCTTGAAGGCAAAGACGTAACTCTGTGAGATGAATTAACAGAACACAAAGCAGTCTCTCAGAAAGCTTCTTTCCAGTTTTTAGTGGAAGATATTTCCTTTTTCACCATTGCCCTCTATGGGCTTCCAAATATCACTTTGCAATTGCACAAGAACAGACGTAGCGACAGGCTTCTTGAAGGGAAAGATGTAACACTGTGAGATGACCTAACAGAACACAAAGCAGTTTCTCAGAAAGCTTCTTTCCAGTTTTTAGTGGAAGATATTTCCTTTTTCACCATAGCCCTCTATGGGCTTCCAAATATCACTTTGCCAATTCCACAAGAATAGACTTAGCGAAAGGCTTCTTGAAGGGAAAGATGTAACCCTGTGAGATGAATTAACAGGATACAAAGCAGTTTCTCAGAAAGTTTCTTTCCAGTTTTTAACCGAAGATATTTCCTTTTTCACCATAGCCCTCTATGGGCTTCCAAATATCACTTTGCCAATTCCACAAGAACAGTCTTAGAGAAAGGCTTCTTGAGGGGAAAGCTGTAACTCTGTGAGATGAATTAACAGAACACAAATCAGTTTCTCAGAAAGCTTCTTTTCAGTATTTAACGGAAGATATTTCCTTTTCCACCATAGCCCTCTATGGGCTTCCAAATACCACTTTGCTAATTCCACAAGAACAGCATTAGCGAAAGGCTTCTTGAAGGGAAAGATGTAACTCTGTAAGATGAATTAACAGAACACAAAGCAGTTTCTCAGAAAGCTTCTTTCCAGTATTTAACGGAAGATATTTCCTTTTTCACCATAGCCTTCTATGGGCTTCCAAATATCACTTTGCCAATTCCACAAGAACAGCCTTAGCGAAAGACGTATTGAAGGGAAAGATGTAAATCTGTGAGATGAATTATGAGAACACAAAGCAGTTTCTAAGAAAGTTTCTTTCCAGTTTTTAAAGGAGGATATTTCCTTTTTCACCACAGCCCTCTATGGGCTTCCAAATATCACTTTGCCAATTCCACAAGAACAGTCTTAGAGAAAGACTTCTTGAGGTGAAAGCTGTAACTCTGTGAGATGAATTAACAGAACACAAAGCAGTTTCTCAGAAAGCTTCTTTCAAGTTTTTAACGGAACATATTTCCTTTTTCACCATAGCCCTCTATGGGCTTCTAAATATCACTTTGCCAATTCCACAAGAACAGCCTTAGCGAAAGGCTTATTGAAGGGAAAGATGTAACCCTGTGACATGAATTATCAGAACACAAAGCAGTTTCTCAGAAAGCTTCTTTCCTGTTTTTAACGCAAGATATTTCCTTTTTCACCATTGCCCTCTTTGGGCTTCCAAATATCACCTTTCCAATTCCACAAGAACAGACTTAGCGACAGGCTTCTTGAAGGCAAAGACGTAACTCTGTGAGATGAATTAACAGAACACAAAGCAGTCTCTCAGAAAGCTTCTTTCCAGTTTTAGTGGAAGATATTTCCTTTTCACCATAGCCCTCTAAGGGCTTCCAATTATCACTTTGCCAAATCCACAAGAACAGACTTAGCGAAAGGCTTCTTGAAGGGAAAGATGTAACTCTGTGAGATGAATTAACAGAACACACAGCAGTTTCTCAGAAAGCTTCTTTCCAGTTTTTAGTGGAAGATATTTCCTTTTTCACCTTTGCCCTCTATGGGCTTCCAAATATCACTTTGCAATTGCACAAGAACAGACGTCGCGACAGGCTTCTTGAAGGGAAAGATGTAACACTGTTAGATGAACTAACAGAACCCAAAGTAGTTTCTCAGAAAGCTTCTTTCCAGTTTTTAGTGGAAGATATTTCCTTTTTCACCATAGCCCTCTATGGGCTTTCAAATAGCACTTTGCCAATTCCACAAGAATAGAGTTAGCGAAAGGCTTCTTGAAGGGAAATATGTAACCCTGTGAGATGAATTAACAGGATACAAAGCAGTTTCTCAGAAAGTTTCTTTCTAGTTTTTAACCGAAGATATTTCCTTTTTCACCATAGCCCTGTATGGGCTTCCAAATATCACTTTGCCAATTCCACAAGAACAGACTTAGAGAAAGGCTTCTTGAGGGGAAAACTGTAACTCTGTGAGATGAATTAACAGAACACAAATCAGTTTCTCAGAAAGCTTCTTTTCAGTATTTAACGGAAGATATTTCCTTTTCCACCATAGCCCTCTATGGGCTTCCAAATATCACTTTGCCAATTCCACAAAAACAGCATCAAAGAAAGGCTTTTTGAAGGGAAAGATGTAACTCTGTGAGATGAATTAACAGAACACAAAGCAGTTTCTCAGAAAGCTTCTTAACTGTTTTTAAGGGAAGATATTTCCTTTTTCACCATAGCCCTCTATGGGCTTCCAAATATCACTTTGCCAATTCTACAAGAACAGCATTAGCGAAAGGCTTCTTGAAGGGAAAGATGTAACTCTGTGAGATGAATTAACAGAACACAAAGCAGTTTCTCAGAAAGCTTCTTTTCAGTATTTAACGGAAGATATTTCCTTTTCCACCATAGCCCTCTATGGGCTTCCAAATATCACTTTGCCAATTCCACAAGAACAGCATTAGCGAAAGGCTTTTTGAAGGGAAAGATGTAACTCTGTGAGATGAATTAACAGAACACAAAGCAGTTTCTCAGAAAGCTTCTTTCCAGTTTTTAACGGAAGATATTTCCTTTTTCACCATAGCCCTCTATGGGCTTCCAAATATCACTTTGCCAATTCTACAAGAACAGCATTAGCGAAAGGCTTCTTGAAGGGAAAGATGTAACTCTGTGAGATGAATTAACAGAACACAAAGCAGTTTCTCAGAAAGCTTCTTTCCAGTTTTTAACCGAAGATATTTCCTTTTTCACCATAGCCCTCTATGGGCTTCCAAATATCTCTTTGCCAATTCCACAAGAACAGTCTTAGAGAAAGGCTTCTTGACGGTAAAGCTGTAACTCTGTGAGATGAATTAACAGAACACAAAGCAGTTTCTCAGAAAGCTTCTTTCCAGTTTTTAACGGAAGATAATTCCTTTTCCACCATAGCCCTCTATGGGCTTCCAATTATCACTTTGCCAATTCCACAAGAACAGCCTTAGCGAAAGGCGTCTTGAAGGGAAAGCTGTAACTCTGTGAGATGAATTAACAGAACACAAAGCAGTTTCTCAGAAAGCTTCTTTCCAGTATTTAACGGAAAATATTTCCTTTTTCACCATAGTCCTCTAGGGGCTTCCAAATATCAATTTGCCAATTCCACAAGAACAGCCTTAGCGAAAGAGGTATTGAAGGGAACGATGTAAATCTGTGAGATGAATTATGAGAACACAAAGCAGTTTCTCAGAAAGTTTCTTTCGAGTTTTTAAACGAAGATATTTCCTTTTTCACCACAGCCCTCTATGGGCTTCCAGATATCACTTTGCCAATTTCACAAGAACAGTCTTAGAGAAAGGCTTCTTGAGGTGAAAGCTGTAACTCTGTGAGATGAATTAACAGAACACAAAGCAGTTTCTCAGAAAGCTTCTTTCCAGTTTTTAATGGAAGATATTTCCTTTTTCACCATAGCCCTCTATGGGTTTCCAAATATCACTTTGCCAATTCCACAAGAACAGCATTAGCGAAAGGCTTCTGGAAGGGTAAGCTGTAACTCTGTGAGATGAATTAACAGAACACAAAGCAGTTTCTCAGAAAGCTTCTTTCCAGTTTTTAACGGAAGATATTTCCTTTTTCACCATTGCCCTCTATGGGCTTCCAAATATCACTTTGCAAATTCCACAA
This sequence comes from Erythrocebus patas, assembly GCA_023783455.1. NCBI lineage: Eukaryota > Metazoa > Chordata > Mammalia > Primates > Cercopithecidae > Erythrocebus > Erythrocebus patas. The sequence continues at coordinate 5,056 of JAKFHT010002633.1, read as the reverse complement.
GAACAGCCTTAGCGAAAGGCTTCTTGAAGGGAAAGCTGTAACTCTGTGAGATGAATTAACAGAACACAAAGCAGTTTCTCAGAAAGCTTCTTTCCAGTTTTTAACGGAAGATATTTCCTTTTTCACCATTGCCCTCTAGGGGTTCCAAATATCACTTTGCAAATTCCACAAGAACAGTCTTAGAGAAAGGCTTCTTGAGGTGAAAGCTGTAACTCTGTGAGATGAATTAACAGAACACAAAGCAGTTTCTCAGAAAGCTTCTTTCCAGTTTTTAACGGAAGATATTTCCTTTTCACCATAGCCCTGTATGGGCTTCCAATTATCACTTTGCCAATTCCACAAGAACAGCCTTAGCGAAAGGCTTGAAGGAAAGCTGTAACTCTGTGAGATGAATTAATAGAACACAAAGCAGTTTCTCAGAAAGCTTCTTTCCAGTTTTTAACGGAAGATATTTCCTTTTTCACCATAGCCCTCTATGGGCTTCCAAATATCACTTTGCCAATTCCACAAGAACAGCCTTAGCGAAAGGCTTCTTGAAGGGAAAGCTGTAACTCTGTGAGATGAATTAACAGAACACAAAGCAGTTTCTCAGAAAGCTTCTTTCCAGTTTTTAACGGAAGATATTTCCTTTTACACCATAGCCCTCTATGGGCTTCCAATTATCAGAATGCAAAATCCACAAGAACAGCCTTAGAGAAAGGCTTCTTGAGGTGAAAGTTGTAACTCTGTGAGATGAATTAACAGAAAACAAAGCAGTTTCTCAGAAAGCTTTTTTCCAGTATTTAACGGAAGATATTTCCTTTTTCACCATAGCCCTCTATGGGCTTCCAAATATCACTTTGCCAATTCCAAAAGAACAGCATTAGCGAAAGGCTTATTGAAGGGAAAGCTGTAACTCTGTGAGATGAATTAACAGAACACAAAGCAGTTTCTCAGAAAGCTTCTTTCCAGTTTTTAACGGAAGATATTTCCTTTTTCACCATTGTCCTCTATGGGCTTCCAAATATCACTTTTCCAATTCCACAAGAACAGCATTAGCGAAAGGCTTCTTGAAGGGAAAGCTGTAACTCTGTGAGATGAATTAACAGAACACAAAGCAGTTTCTCAGAAAGCTTCTTTCCAGTTTTTAACGGAAGATATTTCCTGTTTCACCATTGCCTTCTAAGGGTTTCCAAATACCACTTTGCAAATCCCGCAAGAACAGCATTAGCGAAAGGCTTCTTGAAGGGAAAGATGTAACTCTGTGAGATGAATTAACAGAACAGAGCAGTTTCTCAGAAAGCTTCTTTCCAGTTTTTAATGGAAGATATTTCCTTTTCACCATTGCCCTCTATGGGCTTCCAAATATCACTTTGCAATTCCACAAGAACAGTCTTAGAGAAAGGCTTCTTGAAGGAAAGATGTAACACTGTGAGATGAATTAACAGAACACAAAGCAGTTTCTCAGAAAGCTTCTTTCCAGTTTTTAATGGAAGATATTTCCTTTTCACCATAGCCCTCTAAGGGCTTCCAAATATCACTTTGCCAATTCCACAAGAACAGCCTTAGCGAAAGGCTTCTTGAAGGAAAGATGTAACTCTGTGAGATGAATTAACAGAACACAAAGCAGTTTCTCAGAAAGCTTCTTTCCAGTTTTTAACGGAAGATATTTCCTTTTTCACCATAGCCTTCTATGGGCTTCCAAATATCACTTTGCCAATTCCACAAGAACAGCATTAGCGAAAGGCTTCTTGAAGGGAAAGATGTAACTCTGTGAGATGAATTAACAGAACACAAAGCAGTTTCTCAGAAAGCTTCTTCCAGTTTTTAACGGAAGATATTTCCTTTTCACCATAGCCCTCTATGGGCTTCCAAATATCACTTTGCAAATTCCACAAGAACAGTCTTAGAGAAAGGCTTCTTGAAGGGAAAGATGTAACTCTGTGAGATGAATTAACAGAACACAAAGCAGTTTCTCAGAAAGCTTCTTTCCAGTTTTTAACGGAAGATATTTCCTTTTTCACCATAGCCCTCTAAGGGCTTCCAAATATCACTTTGCCAATTCCACAAGAACAGCATTAGCGAAAGGCTTCTTGAAGGAAAGATGTAACTCTGTGAGATGAATTAACAGAACACAAAGCAGTTTCTCAGAAAGCTTCTTTCCAGTTTTTAACGGAAGATATTTTTTTCACCATAGCCCTCTATGGGCTTCAAATATCACTTTGCCAATTCCACAAGAACAGCCTTAGCGAAAGGCTTCTTGAAGGGAAAGATGTAACTCTGTGAGATGAATTAACAGAACAGAAAGCAGTTTCTCAGAAAGTTTCTTTCCAGTTTTTAACGGAAGATATTTCCATTTTCACCATAGTCCTCTATGGGCTTCCAAATATCACTTTGCCAATTCCACAAGAACAGACTTAGCGACAGGCTTCTTGAAGGAAAGCTGTAACTCTGTGAGATGAATTAACAGAACAGAAAGCAGTTTCTCAGAAAGCTTTTTCCAGTATTTAACGGAAGATATTTCCTTTTTCACCATAGCCCTCTATGGGCTTCCAAATATCACTTTGCCTATTCCACAAGAACAGACGTAGCGACAGGCTTCCTGAAGGGAAAGATGTAACTCTGTGAGATGAATTAACAGAACACAAAGCAGTTTCTCAGAAAGCTTCTTTCCAGTATTTAACGGAAGATATTTCCTTTTTCACCATAGCCTTCTATGGGCTTCCAAATATCACTTTGCCAATTCCACAAGAACAGCCTTAGCGAAAGACGTATTGAAGGGAAAGATGTAAATCTGTGAGATGAATTAACAGAACACAAAGCAGTTTCTCAGAAAGCTTCTTTCCAGTTTTTAACGGAAGATATTTCCTTTTTCACCATTGCCCTCTTTGGGCTTCCAAATATCACTTTTCCAATTCCACAAGAACAGACTTAGCGACAGGCTTCTTGAAGGCAAAGACGTAACTCTGTGAGATGAATTAACAGAACAGGAAGCAGTCTCTCAGAAAGCTTCTTTCCAGTTTTTAGTGGAAGATATTTCCTTTTGCACCATAGCCCTCTATGGGCTTCCAAATATCACTTTGCCAATTCCTCAAAAACAGCATCAAAGAAAGGCTTTTTGAAGGGAAAGATGTAACTCTGTGAGATGAATTAACAGAACACAAAGCAGTTTCTCAGAAAGCTTCTTAACTGTTTTTAAGGGAAGATATTTCCTTTTTCACCATAGCCCTCTATGGGCTTCCAAATATCACTTTGCCAATTCTACAAGAACAGCATTAGCGAAAGGCTTCTTGAAGGGAAAGATGTAACTCTGTGAGATGAATTAACAGAACACAAAGCAGTTTCTCAGAAAGCTTCTTTCCAGTTTTTAACCGAAGATATTTCCTTTTTCACCATAGCCCTCTATGGGCTTCCAAATATCTCTTTGCCAATTCCACAAGAACAGTCTTAGAGAAAGGCTTCTTGACGGTAAAGCTGTAACTCTGTGAGATGAATTAACAGAACACAAAGCAGTTTCTCAGAAAGCTTCTTTCCAGTTTTTAACGGAAGATAATACCTTTTCCACCATAGCCCTCTATGGGCCAAATATCACTTTGCCAATTCCACAAGAACAGCCTTAGCGAAGAGCGCCTTGAAGGAAAGCTGTAACTCTGTGAGATGAATTAACAGAACACAAAGCAGTTTCACAGAAAGCTTCTTTCAGTATTTAACGGAAGATATTTCCTTTTCACCATAGTCCTCTATGGGCTTCAAATATCAATTTGCCAATTCCACAAGAACAGCCTTAGCGAAAGAGGCTTCTTGAAGGAAGATGTAAATCTGTGAGATGAATTACAGAACACAAAGCAGTTTCTCAAGCTTCTTTCCAGTTTTTAAACGAAGATATTTCGTTTTTCACCACAGCCCTCTATGGGCTTCCAAATATCACTTTGCCAATTCCACAAGAACAGTCTTAGAGAAAGGCTTCTTGAGTTGAAAGCTGTAACTCTGTGAGATGAATTAACAGAACACAAAGCAGTTTCTCAGAAAGCCTCTTTCCAGTTTTTAATGGAAGATATTTCCTTTTTCACCATAGCCCTCTATGGGTTTCCAAATATCACTTTGCCAATTCCACTAGAACAGCATTAACGAAAGGCTTCGGGAAGGGTAAGCTGTAACTCTGTGAGATGAATTAACAGAACACAAAGCAGTTTCTCAGAAAGCTTCTTTCCAGTTTTTAACGGAAGATATTTCCTTTTTCACCATAGCCCTCTATGGGCTTCCAATTATCACAATGCAAATTCCACAAAAACAGTCTTAGAGAAAGGCTTCTTGAGGTGAAAGTTGTAACTCTGTGAGATGAATTAACAGAACACAAAGCAGTTTCTCAGAAAGCTTTTTTCCAGTATTTAACGGAAGATATTTCCTTTTTCACCATAGCCCTCTTTGGGCTTCCAAATATCACTTTGCCAATTCCACAAGAACAGTCTTAGAGAAAGGCTTCTTGAGGTGAAAGCTGTAACTCTGTGAGATGAATTAACAGAACACAAAGCAGTTTCTCAGAAAGCTTCTTTCCAGTTTTTAACGGAAGATAATTTCTTTTCCACCATAGCCCTCTAACGGCTTCCAAATATCACTTTGCCAATTCCACAATAACAGACTTAGCGACAGACTTCTTGAAGGGAAAGATGTAACTCTGTGAGATGAATTAACAGAACACAAAGCAGTTTCTCAGAAAGCTTCTTTCCAGTTTTTAAAGGAAGATATTTCCTTTTTCACCATAGCCCTCCTGAATTATCACTTTGCCAATTCCACAAGAACAGTCTTAGAGAAAGGCTTCTTGAGGTGAAAGCTGTAACTCTGTGAGATGAATTAACAGAACACAAAGCAGTTTCTCAGAAAGCTTCTTTCCAGTTTTTAACGGAAGATATTTCCTTTTTCACCATAACCCTCTATGGGCTTCCAAATATCACTATGCCAATTCCACAAGAACAGCCTTAGCGAAAGGCTTCTTGAAGGGAAAGCTGTAACTCTGTGAGATGAATTACCGGAACACAAAGCAGTTTCTCAGAAAGCTTCTTTCCAGTTTTTAACGGAC